>MU226740.1:1074451-1098340 GCA_018584345.1 Thuja plicata
AACTTTACTTCTTTGTCTGCAACTTTTTCTCTTAGAAAATGATATTTGATCTCAATGTGTTTTGTCTTTGCATGCATCACAGGGTTCTTTGACATATTGATAGTGCTAGTATTATCATAGTGAATAACAATAGGATAATCAATCTGAATAACAAAGTCTTTAATCATCTGTTTGATTTAAACCATTGTTGAAAAATTCAATGATGTTGCAACATACTCAGCTTCTATTGTTGACTGAGAGATACAATTTTCCTTCATTCTTGTCCAAGTAACCAACCTATCTCCAAGAAATATTGCTACTCCTGAGGTACTCTTCCTGTCATCAACACATCTTTCCCAATATGCATCTGTATACACATGAAGTTGTATATTCTCTGAGTTAGGATACCATAAACCATAGTCAATAGTCCCCTTTAAGTATCTAAATATTCTTTTTATTTCCATTAAATGATTTTGTTTAGGTTCAGCTGCAAATCTTCCAACAATGCCAACTGCATAAGAAATATCTAGTCTAGATTGAGTAAGATATATGAGTTTTCCAATCATAGACTTGTATAGTGTCTTGTCAACTATTCTGGAATCATCCTCTTTAGAAATATTGCTTCATGTTATCATGGGGGTACTTACTGGTTTTCAATCTTCCATTTTGAAAGTCTTTAATATCTCCTTCACATACTTAGAGTGATTTATGAATATGCCTTTGTTTGTTTATTTTACATTCAATCCCAAAAAATATTTGATAGGTCCAATCATGCTCATTTCAAACTCACTTTGCATCTCTTTGGAAAATTCTACACTAAGCTTGTCATTACTTCCAAAGATAATGTCATCAACAAAGATAGAAATAAGTAGTATTCCATCAGGTGTCTCTCTCATGAATAAGTTGAAATCTAATGCTCCCTTTTTGAATCCAATCTTTGTCAAGTAACCATCAAGTCTCTCATACCAAGCTCTTGGGGCTTGTTTAAGTCCATAAAGGGCTTTCTTTAGTCTGCATACAATGTCTAGTTTGTCTGATAAACTAAATCCTTTAGGTTGTTCTATGTAAACTTCTTCCTTCAAGTCACTGTTCAGAAAAGCTGACTTGACATCCATTTGATATACTTTAAAGTTCTTGAATGTTGCAAAGGCTAAAAGCAACTTGATAGCTTCCATTCTGCTCATAGGGGCAAATGTATCAGTGTAGTCTATTCCTTCTCCTGTGCATATCCTTTACATACCAATCTTGCTTTTTTTCTTACTATTGTACCTTCTTCATTCATCTTATTCATGAA
Organism: Thuja plicata; assembly: GCA_018584345.1. Taxonomy (NCBI): domain Eukaryota; kingdom Viridiplantae; phylum Streptophyta; class Pinopsida; order Cupressales; family Cupressaceae; genus Thuja; species Thuja plicata. The sequence continues at coordinate 1,075,725 of MU226740.1, forward strand.
TATCCACCTTGTTCCAATCACATTTTTTTCACAAGGTCTAGGAACCAATTCCCATGTATCATTCTTGATTATCTGATCTAATTCTTCTTCCATAGCTTTCATCCAATCTGAGTCATTTGATGTATCTTTAACACTTAAAAGTTCAATTTGTGAAAGTAAACATACCTCTTCATCAACTGTTAAACCTTTTTCTTTAGATCTTGTAAAACTCTACTGCTCTGATCTCCAATGATATCTTCCTTTGAATGGTATCTAGTTGTGAATTTTGGAACTTTAGGTGTGACATCTTCATCTATAATCTGTGATTCATCTTTGCTTGTTTCAGGGTCATTGCATGATACATCAATACAATCAAACATTTCTTCAATAACTATTTCTTTACTGCTAGGCCTAGGTTCATCTTCATCATAGGTGCACAATCATAGCATCTTTCTTGAATCCTGAACTTCTCATCAATCTTCACATGTGTACTTTCAATTACCTTCTTCAATCTCAAGTTAAAAAATCTATATGCTTTGCTTTTAATAGAGTAACCAAGGAAAATACCTTCATCGCTTCTGGCATCAAAATTACCAACACCATCATCTCTCTTGATGTAGCACTTGCTTCCAAAGATTCTAAAGTATTTTACTGTAGGTACATTACCAAACCAAAGTTCATAAGGTGTCTTATCTGCACCTGGCCTTAGTTGTATTATGTTGATAGTATAAACTGTTGTATTGACTGCATCTCTCCAATAGGTGTGTGCAAATTTTCCTTCTATCATGATAGTGCGTGTTGTGTCAAGTATGATTCTATTTCTTCTTTCTGCAATCCCATTCTGTTGAGGGGTTCTAGGAGCACTCAACTTCCTTTTGATCCCATGTTCTTCGCAATACTCATAAAACTGATCAGAGGTGAATTCTCCTCCTCTATCTAATCTCAGACACTTTAGTATTAATCCAGACTCATTTTCAACTTTAGCTTTGAATATTTTGAATTTCTCAAAGGCTTCAGACTTATCCTTTAAGAACGCAACCCACATCATCCTTGAAAAATCATCAACAAACAAAAAAAAATCCCTTTCTCCATAGTAAGATCTTGTTTGAGTAGGACCACATAAGTCTGTATGCACTAGATCCAATTTTTTTTCTGCTGAATTCTGCTTGCTTCTGAATGAGCTCCTTACATGCTTTCCCATCACACATTCCCTGCACATAGTATCAACTGGTCTTGTAATACTTGGAAGGTCTCTTACTGCCATTACATTTCTTATCTTTACTATGTTGTCAAAATTGATGTGACAATGTCTTTTGTGCCATAGCCAACTGTCATCTACTTTTGCAACAAAACAATTTACTTCTGAATTGAGTTGAAAGACATTACCTTTAGTCTTAGAGCCTGATGCAATTATATCTCCTTGTTTTTTATTAATGATGCACTTGTTGTCTTTGAATTCCAACTGATATCCTTTATCAAGTAATTATCCAACACTTAGTAGGTTATGATGTAAACCATCAACATAAAGAACATCATCTATCTTTTTCTTTCCATCTAAGGTAATAGAACCTCTGCCTATGATAGGTTTGGGAGTGTTATCTCCAAATATAACCATACCACCTTTGTAGTTGTCCAAATGTACAAATCTGTCTTTGGCTCCTGTCATGTGATGTAAGCATCCATTGTCATTGATCTAGTTAGTTCTGATGTCTGCTTTGGAAACTAATGCTAACTCTTGTGCTTTCTTCTCATCTTCATTGTCCATTTCTTCAAGCATTTTCTCAATGTATTTAATGGCAATGAATCCAATTTCATCTTCTCCTGAATCATCATCAGTTACACCTTCTTCAACATGATAGCATTCCTTAGTATATTTGGGCTTGTAATATGATCTAAACTTCTTGACTCTAGTAGGACACTTGGATGCAAAATGACCAACTTTGTTGCATGAAAAAGATTTGAATGGTAGCTATCCTTCATATTTTCCTTTACCTTTCCTTTCTTTCTTGGAAATCATAGCAATGATTTCTTCTAGTTCTGTATGCACTTCTTCTTTCTCTTTATTACTAGAGCTGCTCAAGGATTTCTTACCATGGACTGAGGCTTTGAAAGTTGTTTCACTTTTAGGTTATGTCTTCAATCTTGATATCTCAAATGCAGAGATTTTGCTGATCAAAGTCTCTCTCTTGAAGTCTTTTGAAAATTGCATAGTCTCATCTAAGATATTTATCTTTCTCTCATAGTCGATTGTAAATGTAGTCATCAGTTTGTCCATTATGTCTTCCTCTAAAATTTCTCCACCATTGTTTCTGATTCCTGAAACTGCTTCATTAATCCTCTAATTGTAAGCTCTGATGTTCTCTTCAAGTAGCATCTCTAAGTTTCTATACTTGTTTTTCCATGTCTTTCTCCATGCATTCATTGCTTTAATATCTGCTTCAAACATTTATTCTAAATAATTCCATATGGTGTAGGCTTTGTCTACTTTCTTAATCTCAGAGAATTTACTGTCAGATAATGCACTTATAAGGGCTTCCTTGGCAATTGCATTAGTGGTGAATACATCCTTTTGTTTGTTAGTAGCATCATCTTTTGCAAGGTCTTTCAGAGAGGGAACAACAAATTCTTGTGTGGCTATTTAAAAAATCTCAAAACCAACGCATTGTAGATGTGTTATCATTTTGTTATTCCAATCAAGATAATTCTCTCCATCAAACTTAGGACTCTCTTTTCTGAAGTATGCCATATGATCTACCTTAATCTATTAAGATTTCTCTCCAAGGCACTTGGCTCTGATACCAATTGTTAGTAATATTCCCAAGAGATAACTGAGAGGGGGGGTGAATCAATTATCTACAAGATTCAATTCATTTTCAATTAAGTACAGAATAACTTTAAACATAAACTCAACAAGATAACACAAAATTGATCAACACAATTTTGGTGATGGGTAAAACCAAATTAGGTAAAAACCCCAATGGGAATTAGCACCCACAAATAACTATACTAGTTTATAATGATCCTTGTTAGAAGATCTTGCAACCCTGTTAGGAGTTGATCTTTACAATGCAATAAGTATAGAGACCTGGTCAAAGGTCAGACCCAGTTAGGAGTCTTTTACAAATAACCCTATTAGGGGTGATGATACACTGTAAAAGAGCTCACTACTCAAATGATGAAGGTTGCAACCTTCTATAAGGAAAATATACACTATATCTAATATTGAACTATTTGATTAGACCTGCTGTCTTCATCAGTTCCAATGAATTGTAATCTTTTTCTGCTTCTTCACATAGATCTTCAACTTTTACTGTCTAACTTTCTGCTATGCTCTGTCTTTTGTTTTTCACTTCATTTTCCACACTTAGCAATCACATTTGAACTGCTATATGTATCTTCCCCAAAGATAAGGTCACGATGGTTGTAGGAAACACTTCAGCAACTTCCTTGTTAGCTTAACTAAGCACGCAATCAAAGTTAGGACCGCACAACTGAAAATGAGTGGACGTGTCACTTCACATAGTCAAATCTACCAAATGAACTCAAACAACACGCTTCTGTTAAAACATGTTTAGCACCTTTGGATAATCATCATTAAATCATAACTAAACATGAATACAAACATGCATATCTTGAAGATAGGTGCAACTCAAGAAACAATGTAAATACGTCGGCTCTTAACAGATAATCTCCAAAAACTGTAAATACCAAAATATATTAACATAACTCAACTGAAACTACATATCTAAATCTATGTGAATGAACATTGCATCAAGAACATGTCTATAACATAGATGCAAATGCGCAAGGCTCCATAATATCTGTACTGATAATTGCTTATAGGACACTGTTGTATATTATATGTTGTCATCAATGACAAACATACAATCAACTATTTGCACAGAAGAAAATCTCTAACACCCCTGCACCACTAAATGTGTAGAAAAAGCATGTAATGTTGAGAATTTTGTTAATGCAATTAAGGAAGAATTTGATCAAATTGAGAAGAACCAGACTTAGGAACTTGTGTTGAGACTGAAAAATAAGAATGTGATTGGTACAAAATGGGTATACTGAAACATGTTGGATGAAAATGGTAAGGTGATAAGGAACAAGGCAAGATTAGTATGCAAGGGTTACACTTAGATTGAATGAATTGACTTTGATGAGACTTGTTATCTTGTTTCTCAGATGGAGGCAATCCGTATATTTCTAGATTTTGTAGCATATAAGGATTTCAAGGTTTATAAGATGGATGTCAAGTCAAAATTCTTGAATGGAGAACTAAAGGAAGACATATATATTGAACAACCAGAAGGATTCAGTTCAAAAGAGAATCCAGATGCAGTATGAAGATTGAAGAAGGAACTGTATAGCTTGAGCTAGGAACTAAGAGTCTGGTATGGCAGATTAGACAGATATTTGATTGGACAAAAGTTTCAGAAAGGTTCTGCAGATAGTAACTTGTATTAAAAGATGTATTCGGATCAAATCCTAATTGTTGTTGTGTATGTTGATGATATTATTTTTGGAGGTAAGGATGATATGTGCAAGAGATTTGGAGAGGGGATGCAGAAGGAGTTTGAGAAGTCTATGATTGGAGAGTTAAATTTCTTTCTTCGATTGCAAGTAAATTAAAGCAATAAATGCATTTTCATTTCTTGATCAAAGTATTTCAATGAATTATTAAAAAATTTTGGATTGGAGAATTCCAAACCGATATGTACTCCAATTGTTACCGATTGTAAGTTGACTAAGGAAGATGAGTCACCAAAAGTAGATGCAAGTTAGTATAGATTGATGATTGGTGGATTGTTGTACCTGACTTCTATTAGACCAAATATCATGTATGTAGTATGTTTGGCAGCCATATTTTTGAAAGAATTGAAAGAGTCACATGTTATGGTAGTAAAGAGAATTTTTAGATATCTAAAAGGAACAGAAGAGCTTGGTTTGTAGTATCTAAAAGGATTAGATTTCATTTGGAAAACTTATACAAATGCAAATTTGGTGGGATGTTTGGATAACCAAAGAAGTACCAGTGGTGTGCTTACTTTCTTGGCTTCCAGTTAGTTCCTTGGTCAAGCAAGAAGTAGGATTCTGTAGCATTATCAACTGCTAAATAAGAATACATAGCAACATCCTCATATTGTACTCATGTATTATGGATGAAATAAACTTTGAAGGATACATGTGTTACCTTTGATGATCCAATTTCAATTATGTGTAACAATACCAGTGCTATAAATATCTCAAAGAATCCAATACAACATTCCAGAATGAAGCATATATCTATCAGATATCACTTCTTGAGAGAGAAGGTGTTGGAAAGAGATGTGAAGATTGAGTATGTGCCTAAAAAAGAGCAGATAGTAGACATATTTACAAAACCTTTGTGCAAGGATATTTTGGAGTATCTTAGAGGGAAGTTGTGCATTCTGCCCCTTCCTACTGTTCAATAGATGCACCGATGTGTGAATTAGTCTAGTATTTTTCATGTTTATTCTTTTTTGGATCAGTTCTTTATGGATTCCTCAAAGGGGAAGTAGAGTGAGTTAGTAAGGGGGAGTTTGGGCCCTTTGTCATTGTTGTCAAAGGGGGATAAAGTTGGAGAAGTACAAAAAACTTTCATGATGATATATTTTGAAGTTGTTTGCTTTATTATTGATGAATGTTGCCATCAATGACAAAGGAGAAGATTGTTATAATGTGAAGTTGATGATATTTATGTTGTTGTCATTGACGTAAACATATCCTATCCATATTTATGTTTTGGGTTTTTCAGATGATGTGCACCAATATCCTTGTTGTATCGGTAGAGGATTTCTCCAAAGGATGTGACTTAGATATTTATCCTTATCCTTGTTGGCGGTGGTTCTATTCTTTTTGAAACATATGGTGGATCGATTATTTGGGTTCAATCCTATTTGGAGCATGTTCATTTATGTTTTGGTCCTAGAAGCTACTATCTAACTTATTCATGATATTCATTGGTACTGAAGGCTTTGGAGATGGTGTATTATGTTGTTATACATGAGGCATGTTATTTTGATCGAGGTGGTCCACATTTCATTCCTTACCACCACAGGAATCTCTTGGTGTAACCTATTTCAAATTTTTTTCGCTGACATGGTTGATGGCATCAAGTAGTATAAGAAGAGTGACTATTTCAGTTGTTTGTATGGCTTGTGTGATACTTATATGAAAAGTGATTGCAAAACTGTTTGCCAGAGATCTGTTTATTGGTGACCGTGCATGTTAATGCAATCAGCATCATACTGATATAACATTTATGTATTGCAAAGTGTTGGTAATAGTGATCTTAGTGGTGGATTCAATCCCTTTTCATATATTCTAGTAGTGAGCCTATTTGTATTACCAATTAGTCATTATTTTATATAAGGGTAGTTATTCTAACTGACAATGATCCAACTGAAAGTGAGCTAAACTATAGTGAGAACAACCGATAGTGATCCTTTGTAAAAAATCACCTTAACCGGTGTTTAATTTTATGATAATTATCTTCTCTGTTATTTTTCCTAGTTTCATTTTCTATGTAAATATTGGTGTTATATGTATTGGTGTTCTTGTGCTTTCATGTTTATATTTGTTATGAATGCTTGATGTGGTTAACCAATAGATTAGAAGTCGATATTGTTGTTTTTTATGAGTTTACCAAAAAAGTAAAAGTTTTATAAAGTTTGTGGGAATAAAAAATTCACACCCCCTGTCAGTTATTCAACATGTTCAAAAATTAGAACACTTTATTGGAGAGAATCTAGAAGAAATTGGCTGGATGGAAAAGAAATTTGTTAAGCAATGCTGGTAAACTGTAACTCTTGGTTGCCTCCTTATAGGGTATCCTTGTTTACTTCCTCTCCCTATTTAAAATCTTAGGTAATATGGACGAGAAACTTGAAAGAATTCAGAGATCGTTTCTTTTGAATGGAGTGGAAGAAAAGAAGAGATTGACAATACTTAACCGGGGCACTCTCTACAAATTAACCAAAACACCAAGGTGGTCTTGGGATAAGGAAGTTGTCAATCTTGAATAAGGAACTAATAGCTAAAATAGGATGGACTCTTTTCCTTGAAAAGAAAGATTGGTGCTGCTTCATGAGGGCTCAATATGTTAATTTTGACCAATTCTATAGAGTTCTTTCCTCCAATGGTTACCCCCCAGGATTAAAAACATGGTATAATATCCTTAAGGGTCACAATATCATCAAGGAGGGTCTAAAATGGAGGGTTGGAAACGTGAGGAAAATCAAATATTGGGAGGATGTATGGGTGGGGGATAAGGCCCTAGCCAAAAATTTGAGCTTTAGGGGGTTAATGGTGATCTCAAAAGGCTTTTTGGATCACAAATTGAGGATTACATTATAGCTCCACAAAGGTGGAAGGACTTTACATTGTGCTACCACAATAGACCTAACCTAGTTCAGAAAGGTACTGAAATACAGAAAATTGTAACTATAGTCTGACGCCCTATTTTACAAAGAGATGATAAATTTTTTTGGGAAAAGGATCAAAAGTGGGGATTCTCAGTCAAATCTTCTTACAAACTACTATCAAAGTTTAACAGCACACTGGGTTGCTGGCAAAAGGTTTAGAGCCCATAATTAATCTAAAATATTTTTTTTTTGTTGGACCACAATACATAACAAAATTCTAACTTAGGATAATTTTGCTAGAAGAGGGTTCCAATTACCAAATATATGTGTTCTCTGTAAGAAGGAGGAGGAATCTATACATCGTATTTTTTTACATTGCCAATTTGCTAGGCAAATCTGGCAGACTCTGATGGAAAAGTTTGAACTCCCATGGGTTTTTAATAGTAATATCAACCAATTTATTTAATAGAATAGCCCAAATCAGAACCCTCTGATTAGGAAATTATGGTGGCAAGCTCCCCCACATGTCTTTTGGATTCTATGGAAAGGACGAAACTATCAAATCTTCAACGAAACTCAAAATATAGTGGAAGGTGTCTTTAAAGCTATGACTAAACTACTGATAGAGAAACTGCCAATTATTACTTGGAAGCTACCTAGATACCCCTACTCACTGGGACAAAGAAATTGCTAAGAATTACAACCTCCCAATGACTTATGCCCAATTTGATAATTCTAAGATTCTGGCTAGACAAAGGAGAAAATGGAAACCTTCTTCTATAGGATAGTACACGCTTAATTTTGATGGGGCTGCTAGACAGGGAAATGCAAAAGGTGGTGGAGTGATAAGAGACCAAAATGGTGATCTGACAACTATAGTTATCAAGTGGAGTGTGTGGCCCTCCTATGGGGGATCAAATTTCACTATCCATTGGAATCAAGAATCTTAAAATGGAAGGTAACTCCAAAATCATAATAGAGACTACTAAAGGGATTATTAAATATATATAGATGGTTTTTGGAAGCCTCCATTATTTTCTATAAATCATATCTTCAAAGAAGGTAATAGTATGGCTAATGCCATGGCTGCTATAGGCCTATCTATTGAGGGAGCCAGATCGTGGAGGAAGGTTGATCACCTCCCACTCCATGTGTAGAACCTAATTTTGGGTGAGAAATCATCTAATATGGTGTAGATGGATAATAAATCTAATATTATTTGGGGAAATTTCATAGGTATTTCTTTATGGTCTGGTAATGTTTCATTTCATATGGCTGTGGAGAAACCTATAAATAAAATGGTCAAATTTTTGAATAAAATGGTGGAAACATTTAGTCCAACATGTGAGCCATAAGGAAATTTGATGTTCCAAATAGAAGGCGCTATTGTACGATGGATGTGATTGATGTATTAATTAAGTGCTAGCGCCATTCTGGGAAAGGTACCAAAGATTGCAAATGATTTTTTAACGCTTGCTATTTAATTGAAGATTTTATAATATGGGGAAATTTTATTACCTATTAAGGAATTGGAAATTCACACATGTGGGCAGCCATGAGAGTTTATGAGGATGAAGAGGGTGCGATTATATATAATTATACCATGTACCATAATTTTTTATGGGTTTTCTTTCTACTCTCCACATCAAAGATAATTTGGTGCATTTTGTTTACCAGAGAGTGACTACTACTAATAGTGACACTATGGGAGGTGACAGATTAAGGGTTAAGACAAGTAGACATGAGGAATTTAAAAACAATGTCGATATTTGTCATATTTATAAAGAAGGTGGTGTGGCACAGTATATTGAGAATATGACTAGTCATGACAAAAAATCGTTGACTCAGTTTGCAACTTCTTGGACAAATCATAGGGTTTTGGTGGGAGGTATTTTATTTGAAGTTGATGAAGATTTTATTGCTAAGGTGAAAATCCTCTTGACCAATGAGATAAAATGGAAAAACATGAGTCGTGTATCGGATAATGAGTTTGAACTAGTTCTGATAGAAATAAGGAAACACACAATTGAGAGGGGGGTAAATCATTTGTATCTAGTCACTTTAAGCTTTAACCGTAAACCACAGATCTAAATAATAGATAGTAAAATATAGATCCATAATGCATCAAGAATACATAGCACTAAGAATTGTTTTTTGTGGAAAACCCAATTAAGGGAAAAACCACGGTGGAGATGGAACCCACAAGATGATATACTTTGTTAAAATCATTATACCCTATTAGGAGTATTACAATGGGAATGCACATGAATTCAGGCATACTATCGAGATCTCACTACTCAAATACAATAAGGGCTACAACCCTAAGAAAGGCTCACTACTTTAAAACAATCTCATGGACTACAATCCACAATGGGAAACAATTCACAAATTATTAACTGGATAATAGTATCTTTAATATGCTTGGATTAGTTCCAATGAAATACATATTACAATCAGATCTCTCTCTTAATAGAAAATTCTACTCATATCTCTTCTCATCACTAACTCATACATATACGATCTACAAAGGGATATAATTATATTTATACAATTCATCAACCTTGAAAGAATAAACAAGGTCGGCTCAACCCTTAACACCTCACAACAATATTATTTAATCAATTACAATGCAATCAACAATGTGATCTAATGTAAATCATGAATCAATCGAGATGAGGACACACATCCATGTACTAAACATACCATAGGGTCCACATACCAAAATATTGCAATGTTGAACCACACCGAACCAAAATCTTTCACACTATCTCCATAGAACATCTTAGAATACTTGTACCAACTCAGAAACCAATAACTCACTAAAATTAACATGTGAACCATTTTACATTAAAATCAATCAAATACAAACATCCCTAAATCAAATCAAATATTTTCAACATCTGATCTTCAATACAGTAACATACCGAACCAATCATCTCACTGAAGATCACAGGAACACTATCACAAATAGTAGGAATATGTTGACATCAATGAAAAAACATTAATGCTAGCACATATATGCATGATATTCCAAAAATATAAAAAAATATCCCCCTTTGGCACTGATGGAAACATATGATTTGAAAAACAATCAATGCACAAAGAAATCAAATCAATAGTACTACCAACAATATTCTCAATATTATCTTTCAGAGTCTCTCTAACAATATCTCTCCCCCTTAGCTGAATCTCTCTCCAAAACTATTTTTCACATGACTGTCTCTCCACATTCGAAATCAATGACAAAGGAACATATATTCACTCTAATCAAAGAGGCAAAAAATCTGAAAAAACATCTCTTCCAAAAATTTGAACAAGTGACTCATCAAGTTGACTACTCCCCTTGAGTAGTAGCCACAAAAATCTTCAATCTAGGTTAAATATGTCTTAGTAAGAACACTGGATCGATGCAAACCAATGCATCTTACTTTTCATTAAAAGGTTCATTCACCCCTAGCTTACCTTGAAGATAATCAAAAGTATCCTTTGGAAAGGGATTTGTGAGGATATCTACAATCTTCTCCTTAGTAGATACGTACTCCAATCTAACTTCCTTCTCACTAACCTTATCTCTCAAGAAATTATATTTGATAGATATATTCTTTGTCTTTGAGTGTAATATTGGGTTCTTTGAGATATTAATTGCAATTGAATTATCATAGTAAATAACAATAGGCTCATCATACTAATTATGATATCCTTCAACATTTTCTTCATCTATATCACTTGTGTAAAATTGGTAGCAACAACAACATATTTTTCCTCTGCAGTAGATTGTGAAATGAAATTCTATTGTTTTCTCTACCATGAAACTAATATCTTTCCCAAGAAAAATGCACAACCACTTGTACTCTTCATTTCATCCACATTACCATCCTAATAAGCATAAGTGAAAACACTCAATGAAAAATCATCATCCTTAGGATACCACAAACCATAGTCAAATGTCACTTTCAAATATTTGAATATTCTTTTAACAACCATAACATGAGATTCCTTAAGCTCTACTTGAAATCTAGCAATAATGAAAAGATCATTCATAAAATTAGGTCTTCACAGTGTCAAATATAACAATCCACCAATCATAGATCTGTATATTATCTAATTTTCATTAGGGGAATCATCATCCTTTTTCAACTTGCATCCAGTCACCATAGGTGTACCAACTGGTTTTGAATTCTTCCATACCAAATTTCTTCAAAAACTATTTCACATACCTAGAATGAGATATAAAAATTCCTTTTTCTGATTAAGTAATTTGTAGACCAAGAAAGAATTTCATCTCACCAATAATATACATCTCAAATTATTTTGCAACTCATTAGAAAATTCTTTACTCAACTTATCATTCTAACTAAAAATGATATCATCAACAAATACTTCAACAATAGGGATGATTTCATGATCTATCTTGAAATATAAGTTACAATCAGTAGTACCTTTATTAAATCCAAGCTTTACACAGTCATGGCAAGAGTTTCCCAAATAGATATTTTCCAACCATGTAGCAAGAATCAACACAATGGAAAGAACCAACTCAGAAACAAGAAACGACAATCAATATGCTACAACAGATCTTCACACTATCATAGAATTATATATTTGCATCATATTGGCTTGCAACATGTAAATTAAATTTTGTTGGCATACATGTCTGATTACAACATAAATTTAGGCATAAAACCTTATGCTAACCTTCCAAGGTTATTTCCCATAACTTCCCCTAAACAAATATCAAAAGCCTCAATATATAGAGCCTTCACAACTCATATGTCGACCAGATCAATTACATTTTCCAAGACTAAGAAAACATAATAGAGAAATATAGGTCAAGACCCAAATCATAAGATCTCAATCCCAAGATGAAGAAATGATATAGGATCAAAGATAGACATTGACCAAAGATCCAGGATCATCATGATATAAGCCACTAAGCTTCGAGGATCAAGAAAATGCTTCACGAGATCAGAAAACTCCAATTGATCGTTAGAACATGAAGAACACATAGAACTGACCATGAATCTTTAATATATTCACAAAGAAGTATCCAAATGAGGTGTGAACCCATACATAAGTAAAACATGATGTCTAGAACTAACCTTAGGGTTTGCAACAACAAATTATCCAAAACCAAGGAACGCCACCAAAAACATAGAAATAGGAAAATAAGACAAAACTAAAAGAAATATTTTTGGGTGATGCAAGATTTCCAACGACCCAAAGATGCTCCTACATCAAAGATTTAACAATTACTTATCCAATATTTCATACTAGGATCTATGACATTGTTTGAACCCATATAAATCTTTCTTCAATTGACAGACCATATTGTTTGGATTAGTTAATGGAAATCCATCAGGTTGCTAAACATAAACTTCTTCTTCCAACTCTCCCTTCAAAATTGTAGAATTGACATCCATCTAATAGAATTTAAAATCTTTGTAAGTGGCATAGGCAAGAAGCATTCTCATGGCTTCAATTCTAGCAACAGGAGAAAAATTCTCCTCAAAATTACTACCTTCCCTCTGAGAGTAACCCTTACAAACAAGTATAGTTTTATTCTGAACCACTTCACCATCTTCATTCAATTTGTTTTTGAAAATTGATTTAGTACCAATCACATTATTTTCCATAGGTATGGGAACAAGAATCCATATTTTGTTCTTTTCAATGTTATCTAGGGGTATATGCACCAAGATGGGGGACCAAAAAGGTGCCAAATACCTTTTTGGTCCCCCATATGCACATAGCGCATGCGGGATATAGGGTGTGCGCAATATAGCACGCACGCCCTATGGCTTGGATTTTCCAAGACTTAGGCTTGGAAAATTTAAACCACTGGGTGTGTGTGTTATAGCGCGCATGCCTTATATGGTTTTATATAAAGTTAGGTCAGCAACAAAAGTGGCTCATTTTGTTTGCCCAAACCCGCGACTAGCCAAGAAATTAGAGAAAACAGTGCATACGCGATTTATTGTGGGTTTTGCTCCATCAAATTGAAGAAAAAAATGGCTGCACGATGTCATTAAGGTCAAACTAGAAGAAGAGGTAAGTGATTCTATAACCATGTATCTTATTTGTATTGAAATTTAGTTTTAATTTTTAGTTTTCAATCAAATTTTATTGTCAAAGTTTCTTGTCTTAAATTTTATGTTTAATTACACTTTTAAAATAGATTTTATTTTAATTGCCAGGAAGGAATGATCTCCCCATAGAAAACCCTCAACCAAACCCTCCATCTTCTCCCCATGAACAAATGCATGTTGAAAATAACCAAGAAAATGAACCCCAACCACCTCCACCAATCGAGAAATCTCCTCCTGGAACACATGAAAATTTGATTAACCAAATAGAAAGAGGGAAAATAGAAATAGAATCTTTAATTAGGAGGTTAAAAGATTCTATTGGTACAAATCCTAGAAGGGAAACACTTTCAAAATTATTAGAATTAATCTTGACCCACGTAGGTTCAGTTAGTGGGCAACTAAATTTATGGCATGACAAAAGAGAAGAACAAAAACAATATTATGCAAATAAATTATCATATGAGGGCATAAAAAAGAAAGAAATCACAAAAGATGATATTTGCAAACTCTTTAAAAAGCCAAGGGAAACTGAAACTCTTAAAACTACAACAAGGAGATTCCCAATTCATTGGTGCTTTAATGAAGATATAAAAACAAACTTTTGGGACAGATGGTGGATGGTCTTTGATTCCCCTCCCTATAACAATCATGAGTTTCCTATCTATTTCCTGAGGAAAATCTACTGTGATTTTGTCCTGAAGGAGGTGCCAAATTATTTTGACTTTCTAGAGTCTCAGGGTAGAGGTGGGGGTCATCATTTGATAGACCTATGGCACGTTGTAACCCTAATGCACCTATTTTTCCCAGTGGCAAGCCACAGGTGGATCATGTTAGTATTCCTTCCAATGTGAAGGAACGTGTGGAGGTGGACACACTAGGCACAATTAGTGCTCTGACATAGACTCTCATTCAGTGCACCACTCCTCTAGTCGAGGGTGACCATGGTCGGTCTCTAAGGGGTCATTTTTTTCATTCTTGTGGATCCATGTGCACATTTGGTACTGCCAAAAGAGAGGAAGAGGATGATGGACTAATGACTGATGATTTTATCAATGCAACATTTGGCATTGATACACAGGTAGATATTTGCAAGTTCATTAAATTTATTTGATCATATTTCATTTATATGATCCCCCATACCCCTTATACACTACGTCGTCAACTCCACAAGTATGTATCGAATAAAACATTTTTTAAAGTATACATTTGATTATTCTATAATTATATGGATGTTTGTCTCATAACTTATTGTGCATGTACATTGGTTCTCTATTGGACCATCGACATTGACATTAGATAGCGAAGGGCATCGTTCACATTTAGTTGAGGTATGTTTATTTGCATGTTAATTTTATTTACTTGATTTTACTTAATTAATGAATGAATGAATAACTAAATTAGTAGACAAAATATGATCAAAATCCAAAGTCAAAGTTGTCATGGCAATGATCACATTCCTTCACCTGGCTTTGTGATGACATCATTTAGTCCACAAGTATATATGTAATAATGCATTATAATTAACAAGTCAGTGGTTTATTCTTATATTAATGGTTGTCTTATAAATTACCATACATGTGCACTAGTTTAATGATGGAGCTATGACATCGACACCGCACACTAAAGGATGCGGTGGCACCTTCACAGAGGTATCATTTATTAATTAGTGGGGTTGTAAAATATTATAGGTATTCTTGATAACTACATAATACTCTTGTTGTTTCATTTTCAGTTATTGACAGCAGAGAATCCTCCTTTTGTTCGTGATAGTTTGAATCGTGGCGTAGCTATAGCTATAGCTAGTTCTGATGCACTGACCGAGGTATGAAAGATATGACTTAGTTAGAATTGTTATTTTAATAGTTTGTATTAAAATTTTCAATGATATTCATGTATATATTTTAAATATTATTTTGATCATTGTTGTAGGGACTCATTACTCCAGATCGTCAGCGTGCCCCTTCGGTGGATGTACATAGTGACTATTTGGTAGCGGTAAGAAAATATTCTATTTTATGTCATCCTATAATTAAATTTTGATGTATATAAGTTATTGATGTTTATACTTGTTATTTTATCAGCTCGAGCTGTAGAAGAGTCTAGACAGGAGGACTAGTGAGCGCACTCGGAAGAGTACTGCATCTCCATCGATGCGACGATCGATGACAGCCCAAGATTTTTTTTCTTCCCCTTCCAGGAAATGACTAGATTAGGGATAATTATTGTACACCAATATGGTATTACTAGACATATTTTTGTATATTGTATAAGTGACATGTTCTATATCCGTTTGGCTTTCACGACGCCAATTTAACTTTATTGGACATATTTGATCTATGACATTATTGGACATATATTTTTTTCTTCATGCTCTAGGAATATATCATGTGTGTTGATGTAGACTACTTTATGTTTATGCGGATTCTTTATGCTTTGTAAATTTTTTATGCCTTATATTTATGCTTGCAAGTGTATCTATGTATAATGTTACTGAATGAATCATTATTAATGAGAATATGCATGTTTCATTTCATAAACCTAGACTCGTAATTTTCAGTCCAACACCTTAATGAAGTGATAATAGTTCATATAAGATCAAAAATATCAATCCTACCCAATTTTAGTCTTATTGGAGCATTTTGACCACCTAGACCTATTTAGGGCACTACAAGAACGTTAAGGGATGCACCAGCACATTGTGGTCTTGAATGTTTGAATGATTTGTGAAGCATAACAAGGTTATTCCCAGAATTTACATGTCAAATTGAAGGTGTTAGCGGAGACACTTTGATGCCCAGACGAGCGGTTTTCAAGATATGCAATGTTTCATCTTTCAACTTCGCAACATTGCAAGTTTTTGCATCAAACGAGATTAAGTCAAAAAATGAAAATGAAAGAGAATATCCAAAATATGAGATAGGTTACTGTAGGCCTTCATGACACAGTCCTGTAGAACCTGACAGCTCATTGATACCCCTCGCGAGCTCCGAGCAAAGGACTCCTAAATATCAGTAATTTTGTTGTCTGGTGCACCTTGAGGGTCACTTGGCTCCATAGCGGTCGACAAAGTTTGAGCCCCTTTTCCTTTGTGATAGGGTCCTTCCTAGCATTCACCTGGAATTTTAGAGCTATTGGTGGAGAAGGTTCGATGCCAGGATGAGCGGTTTTCAAGATATGCAATGTCTCAGCATTCAACTGCGCAACATTGCAAGTTTTTGCATCAACCGAGATTGGGTCAAAAAATAAAAGTGGAAGTGAATCTTCAAAATTAGAGATAGGTTATTGTAGGCCTCCATGACACGATCCCATAGCTCTTGACGACTTGATGATACCCCTCACAAGCTCTAAGAAATGGACTCCTGAATATCAGAAATTTTGTTGCCTTGTACACCTTGAGGGACACTTGGCTCCATAGCGGTCGACAATGTTCAAGCCACTTTACCTTCATGACAGGGTCATTCCTAGAATTCACCTAGCATTCTGGAGCTTTTGGTGTAGATGGTTCGATGCCAGGATGAGCGATTTTCAATATATGCAATGCCTCAGCTTTCAACTGCGCAACATTGCAAATTTTTGCATCAACCGAGATTGGGTTGGAAAATAAAAATGGCAGAGAATCTCCAAAATCTGAGATAGGTTATGATAGGCCTCCATGACACAGTATTTTAGCACCTGACATCTTGTCGATACCCCTCGCAAGCTCTGAGAAATGGTCTCATGAATATTGGCAATTTTGTTGCTTGGTGCACCTTGAGGGACACTTGGATCCATAGCGATTGGAAATATTTGAGCCACTTTGCCTCCATGAAAAGGACATTCCTAGAATTCACTTGACATTCTAGAGCTGTTGGCAGAGACAATTCGATGCCAAGACAAACAATTTTAAAGATATGCAATGTCTCAGCTTTCAACTACGCAACATTGCAAGTTTTTGCATCAACCAAGATTGGGTCAGAAAATAAAAATGGAAGTGAATATCCAAAATCCAAGATATTTTATTGCAAGCCTCCATGACACAGTCTCATAGCACCTAATGGCGTTTTGATACCCCTCACGACATCCAAGAAACAGGCTCTTCAATATCGGCAATTTTGTTGCCTGGTGCACCTTGAGGGACACTTGGCTCCATGGCAGTGGGAAATGTTCGAACCACTTTTCCTGCATGAAAGGGTCATTCCTAGAATTCAATCAGCATTTTGGAGCTATTTCCAAAGATGGTTTGATGCTAGGATGAACGGTTTTCAAGATATACAATGTTTCATCTTTCAACTGTGAAACATTGCAAGTTTTTGCATCAACCGAAATTGGGTTGGCAAATGAAAATGGAAGTGAATCTCCAAAATCTCTGATAGGTTATCATAGGCCTCCATGAGATGGTCCCATAGCACCTAACATATGTTTTATACCCCTCGTGAGCTCTGAGAAATGGACTCCTGAAGATTGAAAATTTGGTTGCCTAGTGTACCTTGAGGGACACCTGGCTCCATAGCAGTCGGTAATGTTTGAGCCACTTCGCCTCCATGACAGGGTCATTCCTAGCATTCACCCACCATTTCAAATCTTTTGGAAGAGACATTTTGGTGCTACGACGAGCGGTTTTCAAGATATGTAATGTCTCAGCTTTCAACTGCACAACATTGCAAGTTTTTGCATAAACCGAGATTGGGTCAAAAAATGAAAATGGAAGGGAATCTCCAAAATCTAAGATAGTTTATCATATGCCTCTATGACATGGTCCTATAACACCTTACATCTTGTTGATACCCCTCACGAGCTCTGAGAAATGAACTCTTGAAGATCGGCAATTTTGTTGCCTGGTGCACCTTAAGGGACACTTGGCTCAATAGCGGTCGACAATGTTCGAGCCACTTCATCTTTATGAAACGGTCGTTCCTAGAATTCACCCAAAATTATGAAGCTTTTGGCATAGATGAATTAATGCCAGGATGAGCGGTTTTCAAGATATGCAATGTCTCAGCTTTCAATTGCGCAACATTGCAAGTTTTTGCATCAACCGAGATTGGGTCAGAAAATGAAAACAAAAGAGAATATCCAAAATCCAAGATAGGTTATCATAGGCCTCTATGACACATTCTTATAGCACTTGACATCTTATTGATACTCCTTGTGAGCTCTGAGAAATGGACTCCTGAATATCAATAATTTTGTTGCCTGGTGCACCTTGAGGGACACTTGTCTTCATAGCAATCCACAACGTTTGAGCCACTTCACCTCCATGATAGGTTTGTTCCTAGCATTCACCTGGCATTTTGAAGCTTTTGGAGGAGATGGTTTGATTCCATGATGATTGGTTTTTAAGATATGTAATGTCTCAGCTTTCAACTACGCAACATTGCAAGTTTTTTCATCAACCGAGATTGGGTCAGCAAATGAAAATGGAAGTGAATATCTAAAATCCAAGATAGGTTATCATAGGCCTCCATGACATGGTCCTATAGAACCTGACATCTTGTCAATTCCCCTCGAAAGCTCTGAGAAAGAGACTCCTAAAGATTGACAATTTTGTTGCCTAGTGCACCTTGAGGGGCACTTGGCTCTATAGCGGTCGACAACGTTCGAGCCACTTCGTGACCGTAATAGGGTCGTTCATAGTTTTCACCCAGCTTAATTAGTTTAAATGATATTTTAGGTTCTCCACACCTTTATTCTTAGATGAGCTTTTATTCGTACCATCAAAGGAAAAAGAAAGATATAGTTTAAATGATTTATTTTTAGATACATATATACAAAGAATGTGCTAGCATGAAACATGACAATAAGCTTAACATATAATTGTAGAATTCATTTTGTGAACATATTTTTTTAAATTAATGATGAAAAATATGTTTACAACTCATCTCATTAGGAGCACTAGGAGGAAAGAGCTAAGAAGAGAAAACCTCTAGTATTGCCCCAAAACATAGAAGAGAAAATTTGTTATTAAATCTTACAAACTTCCCGTTATACATACGGGGTAATGCATGAGAAATTTATAGTCCACCCAATGTGGATTCAAGGGAATTAATTCCTTTACAAATATACATGTTATATGCACATGCATTCGACTAGATTCGACATTACAACATTGTGGATTCACTTTTAGTCCAATGAACCAGCCGGATCTTCCCTACCATTTATTGTCTCAAGTATTTCCTCGTAGTTTGACTCGCGAACCTTCCAAAGAGTTTTATTGTGTGGTTTTCCTCCATATTTGGTCAAACTGACATTTGATGCAATGACAAGGTTGGAATAATGAAGAATCTTCCTATGTGTCTCCCAATCCTTGAACAACCACAACCTAGAGTTCTTCATACAAAATTGTCTAAGCCATGTACCAGTTACAACCACTGCTCTTGTAGGGTATTCTAATCCTTCATCATCTGTAACCGACTGATCCAATTTTTTTTTGGCCTCAACATGATGACACAAATAATAATTTTTCCCTTCGTCATTGTCTTCAGGTGCAATAACAGCAAAAACATGGTCTGCAATAATAGAATCATAACGAGGAGATTAATTTAACAAATACTTACAATAAAGTACTAAATTTGAGACTATTTGTGAGTTGACAATTTATCTGATTGCACTAGATCAAATAAATGGTCAAAGTCAATGGATGATTCCATTTGTGTCAGTTACAATGTTGTTGAGGAATGATAGGAGTCAAGTGGGCTCAAAATTTGTGTAGACCATTCATCGACCCATTCCTTTAAATCACACCCATCCCAATCTTCATATGCTCATGATGAACAAAAGCATGCCATATGTCGTGTGTGGATGATACATGAACCTGCATTAGAGATTCTAAAAGAGTGTAGCTCACTTGATATTGTTAATGTACAAAAATCCTTGTATGGTTCAACGTTAGTTTCATCCATTGACCAAAAAACAATATGAATCATAGACTCACCTTCATTACCTAGACCCATTGTAGCATTACACCACTGGACGTTACATATCGCATCTAACAATGTTGCTTTTTCTTTGTACTTTAATTCTTCATGTGTTAAGGCCCTTTTTATACATGCACCTACACCATCGTGCTATCCCTTTCCATGACCGGCCTCTGTAAAATTCTACATATACTGAATACCAGTGTTCGTATGCATCCTACTCAACCAATAAAACATCTGAGAATTCTTGAATTGCGATGCACAATTGTCTGACCATATGATGTGTTGATGATATGATGTGCTCCTATTACTCAAATCACCATAAAATAGATGAAAGCAACCGTGTACAAACTCTATAGAATATGAACGATCATCGTTGATGTAAAAATGATACTCCCTCAATATCTTCCTATTCTCCTCTGTACTATCAAGTGAATGCATAAATGCTATATGAACAAATATAAAAACTTGTTGATAGCTATCATACTTTTCTTGCACCTCATTTTGTGGTTGTAGAGTGTAGTTCTCTGCAAATTTGACAACTGAAACAATGGTATCAAGTGGGAATGTGTCCTTGCATAACTTGAATTTCATATCCAACCATTGAGCTCTATGTGTATGCCTTGCATACTCATACACAATCTTATCACAAAAATATCCATGAACTGATACACTAGAATCTTTTCAATTTCTAAATCACATCTTTTATCCTCCTTTCCATCTTTTAGAGCACATGCGACTGTCTTATATTTTCCAAAATCCATGTTTTCATTCCCAATTCCATGTGTACTCTCTATATGTTGAAAAATTGGAAAATGTTGCAAACCACCACAATCTATGCATGTATCATTCAAGCATATGAGCTTGTAAAATTGTTGACCATCCGCTCTTTCACATAAAATTAAAGTAATTAATTCCCTTGAAGATGTAGGTGGGTCATTTATGTTACAATCTTGCAAAACATTGTTAGAAAGCAAATCTACACATATATGCTTATAAACATCAAAATGGTTAGAAAATTCAATATGTACCCTACAAAATCCAGTTGTGCATGGGTGATTTATCTTCACATAAAAAGGTTTAGCCATTTCAAAATATCTTTGACTAATTTTAAATGGAGGATATGTATGTATAAATTTTGCAAAGAATTGTGTCTAAGTTGAATCCAAAAAATGTTTCGGATGTGGAATGCGGATTCGACTACCAATCCTCCTTCTTACAACCTCTCATTGATTGGCAAATACTTGTGTTTTATTCTTCCAAAAGTCTTCAAACACAAATTTAAAGCTTCAACAATTGATTTATCCTTCCACGGTAGTCTACCAGAAAATGCCCATAACTCATTGTTATTTGGATCCTCCACTCTTTGACGCCTTCCCAAAACTCTAATTAGAGACTTTCTACATATTTTCAATATTTTTCTTGTCTTTCTAATGAGTCTAGATTTCTTCATTTGAGTGCTTACTATTTTTGATGTAAGTACACGTCATGTGACATTACTATCTTTTGTGTGTGATGTAGAACCCACACTCTCATATGCAGTCATTAGATTCTTTACAATAGATTTTTCACTTGACTCATCCATAGTTCTTAGCCCAATAATCTTCATGATGGGCCTAAATTTTAGATTTCTCATCATCTATACAAATAGTTGACATCTTCCTATCATATTTAAATTCTCAAAAAATAATCTCCAAATAAGGATAGCATATCTTTGACAAGTACGCTTGGGAATCTTGTTAGGAATTTGTTGCAAAATGTCAGTATCAATATCAATCAAATATTTTGGCTTTCTATAAACAATTCTAGGAGGTGTTTTCAATTATTGAGTGGCCTCAACATTATGAACATCAACAACATTATGTGTCAATTTTGTACCTTCAACCGAAGATGATGTGCCTTCAAATTGAGATGTGAAAGATGGATCCTCACCAACTTGAGATGTTAATGGTGTGCCTTCAACATGACACGATGTTGTGCCTACACCTTCGGATGTAGATAATGGTGTGCCTTCAACATGATACAATGGTGTGCCTTCAAGATGATACAAGGGTGTGTCTCCAAAAATGGATGGTGGTGTCTCTTCAACTTGGAAACTCATAGATGATGTGCCCACGTCTTCATAATTCAATTGTCTTGTTGCACGCAAGTTTCTCATCCATTGCCTTTTTGTTTCCAATTCCAATTCTCTCTTACTTTCTATTGATGTTTCATGTTCCTCATCCAAAGGCAAATCTTCTTCTATGGTATGCAATTTTTTGTGT
>MU226740.1:1132716-1159812 GCA_018584345.1 Thuja plicata
TATTTCATCTTTTCAATAAATGAACTTTTAATTGTATTCATTTGTCCATAATCTTTTAAAAAAATAAAAACGACTTTATCAAATACTATAAAAAATAGACTAAAATGGTGATGTGGAAATAACACTGTACTATCAATTTTTTTATAATCAAAACAAGGAATGTTTTATCTACAATATAGTCTTTACAATAGATCTTTGCTCTCAATGTTTAATAACATGTGTTTTGTACTCTTAAAAAAAAAAGGTTTATTTTTGCTTGTGTTTGAAATCTATTGTTCTTAGCTATTACCGATATACTTCCTTCAAATTTAACCCTACAAAATCCATTAAAATTCCTAACACTTCAACTCTAACCCAACCTCTTTGAAAAGCATAAACCCTAATTGCGAATTGTGTGCAAAATCACCACCCACACTCCTAAAACTAAATTATTTTTAATATGATTTTCCCCCTTCTAGTGCTTTAGAATATACTTCACTTTTAATTTTTTTTAACTTTCATGTGAAAGTAGACGTGGCATATATTTGATACGCTCGTTTCCTAAGGAAAAAGAGTTTAGTGGTCCAGCTTGCCACGTCACTTTCTTATCTATAATTCTTTACAAAGTGGTCATATATTTTGAGAGAATAAGCACAAAACACAAGTGCTTTTCTCTTTACCTAAAAAGCAAGAATGCTTTCTTTTACAATTTGATTTTCTTATTCTTTTCCTCAAAAGGGAGAATGGGTTAAAAGGTGTAACAGGTGGGACACGCTTTTTGGGTTAAATTTGTAATGTGTTTGATGATGTAACTAATGACTTATCTTTAGGAACATTTACCAATTTAATGTAGCCTATAAGCATCAATAAATTTTTGACATGTATTACATAATAGTGAACAATTTATAATCATTTGTATTCAATAATTATTTGCCTTGAATTGGTTTGAATGATTTAAACGTATTTAAATTTATATTAATGTTTTTTAAGAAATAATATTAATAATTTATAAGTAATTTTATCAGTCATTTTATACGTGTAAAGTAACTTTACATTATTAAAAAATATAATAATTAATATATTGATTATAAAATCATTAATATATTGTAATATAACATATAATAGAACTATGATTTGAAAAGTAGATAAGTATTGACAAATTTTTAATGAAATATAATTAAGATTGAAATCACATGGATTCTATATAATGAACACATATCTTAATATTAGTAAACTTTTTTTTTGGGTCTATTAGAGCTAGTTGTTCATGTGTCTTATATTGTATGTCTAATGTTCTTTCTAGTACCACGCACAACAATCTCATAAAAAATCTACTATCTAATAGGTAACTACTTTATATTTAAAAATTACATGCTATTGAACCATCTTGCATATTAACCATCAAAAAGTTAGGGTTGTCCCTACATGGATAAATTTAATTAATTACATGGTTACAGAAAGATCTTAGGAACATGAAAAGTGTGATTTCCACACACACACACACACACACACCTTAAGAACCTATATTTTAGAACATTTAATGTTCGATACAACTATCACTAAATCTTAATAACACAAAATTCAACAATAAGAAAATAGATCACGGGGATTGAAACTAAACATCCTTTTTTCAATAATGGTGGGGGGTGCTCACCATTCTAACAAGTGGATCATGCTTTCACTTAGAATTTCTCAAGCGCTCCTTAGGACCATAGAACTTACCAGTTCCTCGTTGGCCCTTGATCAAAGTTATGCCCACCTTCCATTGGTCTTCGACTCTAAAGTTGAGTGTCACCCTACCACCCTAGATGAAAATCAAATTGGAGAAAATTAGGGTCTTGGTTTCAAAGTCCAACAATTTTATAATGTATTGATATTAATATGTTGGGACATGATATAATATAATTACGCTATAAAATCCAATGCTATGAAAAAAGTATTATTGTCATCTTCCATTTAACACCCCCAAAATTTTGAATCTTAGTCATTACTTTTATAATTACATAACTTGTATATAAAAATATTATTTATTGAAGCTCTACATGTATATGATGTAAAATAATTTTGATTTCTTTGTGGTGATTAAATTAAATAGTTTCACTTTTACCAACAAAATAAGAATATTCTCTACTTCAAGTAATAAAGGTAAATATTTCATAGACACAAAATTTGCATTTCAACGAGTCATAATATTGATTATAGGTAATAATACATAGGATTTCAGCCTATGCCAATTAATAAATTAATAGAAACAAATATGTAATTGTGAACACATTCATAATTCAATTTTCAACAAAGTAATCAACTTATCATATTTGTTTCACAATTTCTACAATGGGAATTATTTAATAATTCAAGCTCATATGATCTAAATTTAGCCTTCACATCCTTTTAAAAAACTTCATTGATGCATTTGATATTGAACTTAACACATGTAACACAATACTCATGTATCTATGCATAATAATTCCCCCACACCTTCGTTTATAGTTATCATGTGTTATTGCACATTACTACTTACATGCATAATGTGACCTTGCATATGGCACACATGTCAATATCAATTCTAAAAATACATGTGGAACATGTTGGTGCTCCAAATTATTCCTTATGATTCTAAAGGATGCACAATGAAAGCTTAATGTTGTGGAATATGCTATATTAAATGATTAGGTGAGCCTTATTGACATGTGTATATGTAGGTATTTCACATTTTAAGCTGTGAAAGTCTTGGGTGGGTGTTGTCTTTAGATCTTCCTTGATATTTTATTGAAATGAAAAATAATAAAAATTAAAAATTAAATTATAAATGACATAAACTAAATTTAATTAATTGTCACTAACTTCTTTTATGCTAGTATTTATGATTTTGTTTCTGAAGCTACAAAATACATTTTAACTTACACACTACATTTATATTCAATAAAGATTTTTATAATAATGCTACTATCTTGATTCTATACATCATTAATGATACTATGAAAGTTAAGAAATTATAATGGCATGTTAAGATATATAAATTTTGATCATCTACCTCTTGAGATTGACATCTTCATCCTTGGGTGTTAGAGTCAAATTATAAATTAATGTATAATGCAAATATAAATCCTAACAATCAAATGAATAGATATAAAACATCATTATATTTAAATATTGATAACCTCATAATGAGCCAATTAGTCTTTCTCCATAAATGTCCTTTAAAAATCTATTATTAATCCACACAATCTCATATATTTTGCTAAAATATTTTACATGTACTATGATAAAAGAATAATTAACAACATGATAAAACATCTAATATAAAACTAGAGATATTTTTGCACTCTTTAACCATTATAATTTAATAAAGCAAAGTAGTGTGTAAATTAAACTATCATATAATAAATTTCAAAAGAACATTATTGGACTGTCATAAATTATACTCCTTTTATTAGTGAGTACAATTTCACGCTCTCCTAGCACTCATTGGAGCTTTCATTCCTCTATGCATTGTTACTAGGACCATTTCTTGCTTTAATTTAATACTTAATTCAAGAATATGAGTCCTAATCAATTCTAATTTTCAAGAAACTCCTCTTTCGGACCTTATTTCAGTGTGTCCTTTATTATATTTTATCCTTAAGCTCATACAAGGTTTTATGTTGTTTTAAAATTCAAACCATCTGAAATCCCACTTCAATGTCGTCAATCCTAATATTTATTACTGATCTTATATCAGGGCCTAATATCTTTTTGAACTTAAAACTTAGGCCAATTTCATCGAGAATATTTTGGTAACCATAGACTATGTCAATAATTAATAACAATTGATATTTTTTGGCCAAATTTTTAGGAGAATAACATTTCTAAATTTGGTCTTTAAATTGTTATAGGACCATTTTGAGTTGGCCTTTTAATCATTTAAAGTAAAAAACTCATATATAAGAAACCTAGTTTTCCTTATTTGGCAAGTATTCATTATGGATTGAAGTACATGATACATGAAGAGGAATCTCTATGATAAGGAGTCTATATATTTGAAAATTGGATAAGCAATACCAAGAATTCATAAATCATATTCACCATGAAGGATTCATGAAATGTTGGAGGATGGTAGGGAATCACAAACTAATAACTGGCTTGTACCTCTCCTTAAGGGGTTGGTTATGATTTCATGTCACTCTTATGTTTATATTAGTAAACTTCAAATTTTAGTTTCATTATAAATGTATTTGATTCATATGTTCTCACCTTCTTTTATCACATTTAAAGTTCACTCTAACACACTTGAGTAGAAATATTTTTTTATGTTTATGCACTTAGGCTCATCACAATCTTTGACATTGTTAATATTTATAGCACACGTGATTGTTTTTAGATTTATACTTGGTTATTTGTGGAAGTAGAGATTACCAAAATGGGGGTTTAACTAGGCAATCCCCTATATAGCCCCAACACCCCTTCTCTCTCTTTTGGAGGTTTGGAAACAAGTCATTAGTGAAGTATGAAGAAACTACAATGTTCAGGATCTAGATATAGAAAATCCCATAAATTTTCATCAAAAAACACTAGGATATTGTCAATAGGCACCAATATCCTAGGACTATATGACATAGTCAAGGATGGAGAAACCTCAAGGAGATCGGTCCAAATCTTGAAGCCAATATAACACAACGGAAGAAAGAAGACAAGGAAGAAAATGAGAGATTCAACCTTTTATTATTATTGGAAAATTATTTACAACAAATTTGCAACATGTTGTTTCACATGCAAGTCATACATGCCAATCACACGGGCTTGATTACACTCAAAACCCCTCACAATCCTACCCAACCTAAGCCAAATAATCTTATGAGATCACCTCTTGTCCCTTAGGAACAAGTCCATAAGCTTATAAAGTCATCGCCACATCTAGTTGGCCTAAAAAAGATTACATTCCCCAATAAATGAGAAAATGTATTTCAAAAATAGCCCAGGACCCCAATCTTTAGAAAAAATTGCCAATGAAATAATTAAGAGATGCAATCATAGAATAACGTTGGCCTCAAACATAACAATAAGCTAGCATGATTGCGCTCAGAAAAACCCACTGGAAGATTGGGAAACCAATCGGAAACACAACAACGAACTGGGAAAATGAAGAACAAGACAAACACGCGAAGAATATGCCATAACTTATGTGCAACAAAACCAAATGATGTGTGATCATAAGATAAATCCAAGAACACTTTGCCACGACCACAACACAAAAGAACAAGGACAGATCGAACACCAACCAAAATACCAAGCTGATCAAATAAGAAACACAATAAAATAGAATGTTCCATAAGAGAAACTTATGAACATTTGACAAGTCATGGAACATAAATCCCATGCTTTCTTGTAATCCAAACATCCTCTTTATCTACAACTCTCTATCTATGTACATATGCACTATCATGTGTCAGATCCATAAACTTACTACTCTTTGTACTCCCTTTATCATATCCTCTATCAACACTAGAACTTGCATCACTACTTCCTCCCTTTTCCATTGCTGGTCTACCTCTATTACAAACCTATATATGTTCAACAACCAAGGTTTCCTGTTTCTTCACCTTACTCTTCTTAAAATTTGATATCAACTTGCCTTCCTAAGATGTACCTTGAAGACCCTTCTTTATATCCATACTAACCTCTATAGTCTACTTCTCTAAATAATAACTCTTTACCATACTCAAATTCCTTGCACTTCTACCTTTTGCTTCCTTCAAAGGAACTAGAGTAATCTTCTCTTCATCCTTCTCTATTATGACCAAGTTTCTTTTGTAATCATGAATAGCTCCTCTATCAAATTTCCAAGGTCTTCCCAATAGAACATGACAAGAACTCATAAACACCACATCACATAACACTTCATCTATGTAAGATCCAATGTTGAAATTAACGAAACATTTCTCTTCCACCTCCACCATGTGATCATCTGAAAACCAACTTATCCCATAAGGACAAGGATATGTAAGCCTCTTCAATCCAATCTTCTGCACCATCTCTTTAGATACCAAGTTATCAGTACTTCCAGTGTCCATAACAACCTTACAACATTTACCTCCTGATTTGCAAACACTCCTAAACAAATTCCTCCTTTGTAAAGGTTCAACTTCCTTCTTACTTAACATGAATCTCCTAATCACAAGAGATTCTCCTACATCAGGTTCTTCTTCATTAACCACAACTTCATTAGTAGTATGTTCCTCATGTGCCATAAGATTTTTCTTTCCCACTTGTTCTTACTAGATCCTTCAGAACATTGAAAAGCCCTATGTCCTATGCCACCACATTTGAAACAAGTACCCTTGAACTCCTTGCTACTATTTCCTCTTCTAGGTATTCTTTGATCAGATTCAACTTCAAAGGTTCTCTTCTCTTTGTCATTACTTCTAGCTTGTTTCTCTCTTCCTCAAGGGTTACTTTTTCTTCTCTTCAACTTATCTTCTGCCCTCAATTTATACTGATAAGCATCCTCAATAGTAGAAATCCTCAACATACTCAACTCATCCTGAATGTTAAATCTCATACCATTAACATATCTAGCCACCTTCTCCTTAGATACTTCTTTGTGAAAATATCTAATAGCCATCTTATATAATTACTCTATGTGTTCTTCCACACTCGTGTCTTTCTTCCTCAAGTTCTGCAACTTCTTGAACAACTCTAATTCATAATCTTTAGAGATGAATTTAGCTTTTAACCTAGCAACCATCACCTTCCATCTAGTGATTTTTGTTTCATCGTGCTCATCTCTATCTTTCTATAATTCCTTCCACCATAAGGAAGCATGACCCTTCAACTTAGTCTTTGCTAACCTAACCCTTTGTATATCTTTGATATCCTAATGCTCAAAGTAGTCTTCTAGTTCTCCAATCCAATCTATCAAATCCTAAGGATGAAATGAACCAGAGAAAATAGAAATGTCCATCCTATGACTTTTAATGACTTGTGTCATAGCTCTCAACAACCTTTCCTCGTCTGTAGGGATCTTAACATCTATAGTCTCAAGATATTAAACAACCTCCTCAAATTCTTCTTCAATCTCAGGATTTCTTCTTATTCCAGTCAACACATTTCTAATCTCATTCCTCATCTCAACTCTAAAGCCTTCCATCATTTTCTCTAGCCTTCTAGGTGACATCCTTCAATCCTCATGTGCAATTTCTTCTCCAACCAGTGCTCTATACATCCTTAGTATGCCTTCAACTCTCAAAAATCAGTATCAAAACCCTTCCTAGCCACCTTGCACAAGTACTTTGTGATTACGAGTCAGATCTTCACTCTGCCACCTCACGATCAACAGGTCTAGGGATTCACAAGTTAGGAACTCAGATCTACCAACACATGAATCTCAACCTCACTCTACCTTTCTCAACCATTCTCTAATACCATCTAATGTAGTCAAGGATGGAGAAACCTCAAGGAGATTAGTCCAAACCTTGCAGCCAATATAAAACAATGGAAGAAACAAGAAAAGAAGGAAGAAAATGAGAGATTCAACCTTTTATTATCATCAAAAAATCATTTATAATAGATCTACAGTTCATGTTGATTCACATGCCATTCATACATGCCAAGCACACGGGCCTGATTACACTAAAAAACCCTCACAATCCTACCCAAGCTAAAGCCCAATAATCTTATGAGATCACCTCTTGTGCCTTAGGAACAAGTCCATAAGCTTATAAAGCCATCACAACATCTAGTCGACTTAGAAAAGATTACATTCCCCAATAAATGAGAAAACATATTACAACAAATAGGCCAGGACCCAAATATTTAGGAACAACCTCCAATGAGAGAATTAAGAGATGCGATCATAAAATAACATCGACCTCAAACATAACAATGAGCTGGCATGATTGCGCTTGGAAAAACCCACCAGGAGATTGGGAAACTAATCAGAAACATAACAACCAACCGGAAAAATGAAGAACAGGACAAACATGTGAAGAATCTGTGATAAATTATGCATGACAAAACCAAATGATGTGTGATCATAGGATAATCTCTAGGATGAATCCAAGAACACTCTGTCACGACCGCAACACAAAAAATAAGGAAAGATCGACCGCCAACCAAAACACCAAGCCGATCAAATAAGAAACACAAAATATTTTTATTTGATGCAAAATTGCCAAGATCCTAAGATGCTCCTGCATCACTATGATGTCTAGTGCCATATTCCACCTAATTTGGCCCAAAATTTTCCATGATGATAGTGCAAAAGCTCTTGATTCTGGATATTTTCTCTATGTTCAATTTGGTGTGATAGGACTAGGGCACCTAACTATAATGTCTAGACATTTTTGGATCACCTTTCAATTATAGGTGTACCCATTTATCTGTGTTTCAGATGTTTATTACTAGTTTAAAATGATGAATTTGTTTGTTTAAATATTAGTTACATGTTCTTTCTTATGTTATTTAGACCCTGGTTAGTTTGCATTTGATAAATCAAGCGATATTTTACAACGAAGGAATAGAACCCAAAGGATAGAAATGATATTTCTTGACTTTCTTTAAGAGCAAGTCAAGCATACCATCGCCATTCATGGTTTGTATTTCAATGTTTAGTAAAAGAGGATATGGTCCTAATTAGATCACTAGTTTGGACTATCCCCTTTTCTACAACTAAACAATTATTATCTTCAATAAAAAAAATTAAAGAAGACGTACAATTTTGATACCCTATAATATGTTCTAGGATAGAAAAACATTGACTAACTTAAGTCACTAAAATATAAAACTAACAAGATAATAATCTCATTTCTATCATGGGAAAATTCTTGCCCACTTGAGTAATTAACAAAAAAAATTGTCATATCACATCTTGAATATATGTGGTTATCTTCTTATCTTCTTCTTATAAGATTTGTTATACAAATATTTCTCCAAAATTGTTACAAATAGAAAAAATGCCCAAATATTCTCTCAAAAAGTTATCTTCAGATGATAACAATTTTCTTGTTCAAACTTATATCAATTTGGATCCACGTCTTCTAATTAAAAATCTGTCTTTGGTAATGAATTGAAACCTTCATGTCTTAATGTATTTCTTATATTTTAGTTACCTCACAAAATTAGAAGCATAAAAGATCTTCAAAGATTTTTTAATGGAATCAAGCACTGTAGTAAAATTAAATAATCCATCCCACAATCTTTTGAAATTTAATAGATATAGGTATAAAATTTGATCTATATCTCCCTAAGAAATTATTCAAATTTTATCTTCTTTTACCATAGTCCGTATTTGAATTTATTAATATCTGTATAAATCATTTTTAAAACTAAAAGATTGTCTTCCAATGTAGTCTATTTATGGAAATAGTTACATAGACTCACCAAAACTGATTAAAACATTGTCAATGGTACACCATATGATCTATGAATCCAATATAATTGATAGGAGCAAGCCACAAAGCCTTCAAATATAACTTTGCCCATCTTATCCTAGCCTAGTAAGTGCCATCCAAAATTGATAGTTGTGTTGCATTTATTAATAAGAACAATAAATTTGGTAGATTAATAGACTATAACACATGCTTACAACATAATCTACAATTCCACCAAAATTAGTTAGATTTAATAGATTCAATTGTAATCAATAATAATAAATTATATTTCCCTTAAGATCAAAGCATGTGAACGATTGGGAGTTTATCAAGTGTTAGATAGTTTGATTCATTAAATTGCTAAACTTTATCCATCTTGAAGAAACATATTAACCTTTGAGAAACCAAACAAAATGTGTCACATATATTATATCATTTAATTTAATTTAATTTATTTCATTAAATGTTAATCACAATCAAAATTTAAAATGATTTTACCTTCAATAATTCATCACATTATGTCATATCACCTCCAGTTATGCTTTTAAGGAGGGAGCTCATTCTAATTTTGTAAAAATATCTTTTAGATGAAACTATTATTTTTATGTCCAAATCAAGAACATATACTTTGACATATGCTTGTAAGAAAATTACATCTTGGACATATTTGTGCTGATGACATTTACCCTTATGATTTAGTAAAAGAGATGCATATTTTTCCAATTCAATTAGTTCATAGATTCAAGGAAGTTAGCAAATGGTGAGAAGACAAAAGTGGTCACTACTAGAAAGTGAACACTTCAACAACATAATAATAATGTAAAATCATAACAATTTTCCTAGGTAGATGTGAACCAAGTAACCATCAAAACATAACCAAGAAAATAAGACCAAGACAACAAAAATGAAAGGAACATAAAAATAATTAATGAAATGATAATATGAAAGCTATCATAATAAATATTCAAGACTATAACAATGTAATATGAGATTGATAGTTAATAATGACATTGGTTAGGGATGCATACCCTTAGTAAATATGACCAGAATTTTAAATTTTTTAAGAATAAGATTGTATTAAGAAGACTCTACAGATGAGAGTGTATAATAGATACCTTCAAAAATAAACATAAAGTTAAAAAAATATTATACTATGAGCATACAAACAATCATCATTGCATGAATAAATATAGATGGTTAGATACATTCTTATTAGAAATTCTAAAAAAGTTTTATCAAGAGTAGTGGTATTTTAGATGTTTCCCTTGATATAGAAAATTCAATAAATCTCCATATAAACTTAGATAAAAGGTTTAATATCCATAATTACATCTGATATTGTAACAACCTAGTCATATCGTATCAAAATTTATAAGTTGTCCTCATTTAAATTTTGTATTCCACCTTAACACCATGTCACCAAGCTAAAAATTCATTATTTCCCTTTATCAAACAACAAATCAAACTTCTCTTGAATCTTCAACTTTTTATCATGGGCTACGATTCTTCTTATCTATCTCTACTAATTGGTTGATCCTTTAATTCATATAATTGATAGAATTTTTAGAATAATGTGATAATTAAATAACAATCATTATATATATAGTCTCCAAGTTTCTTAGAATTGATAATATGGAAACCCACGGAGGTTTGTATATTTATTTTATCGTTCTCCAAATTATGTGAGTTGTAGTAGAATTGAACAAGGAGATTATAAAAAATAGGTCAAAGATTGGGAGTTATGCAATACATTTTTCAAAATAGGCAATGATATGTGTATTTATGTGCAATCATGGGAAAGTGCAATTAATGACATAGATTATGATGGAGTCTATGACGCATTAATATGTATAAATAATTAATTTCTATTTTGGAGACAACTCTGATGTACAATGGGTTCTGGGAACTTTTATCATCATATTTTGATATCATAATTGGAGACATGGTATTGTTTTGTATGATGGTATAGTATTAGATCAATTGATGCTTGATTGTTGATTCTTGATATGCCCTATAGAAGTAAAATATATGATACAACTCCAAATATTACCTTTAAACCAAGGAAAGCTTCTTAATATTTAAGCATACTAGAACATTGAAAGCATTACAATAACCCTTTTAGATTAGAGATCATCCTTCATTTCATCAGACATCCTACATGTAAGCACACAAATTCTTTTCACATGCATTGCAAACATCAATAAATAAGAGACCTGACTTAGGCTAAAGGAAGTTTAATCATTCATTCCTTATATAGAAAGCCCTCAAATGTATTATTTAACACTAACTTGATTTCATTTTAGCTTTCACATGAACAAAGGGAAAAAATTAGATTTAAGGAATGCTCAAAGATAAGATGAAATAAAGAGGATGCAATTACAACAGGGAAGGTCAAAATCACGCTAGGGATTGCTTCTAGCTATTCCACATGAATTAGAGATATATTTATTTTGAGATTAGCATCTTAATCTAAGGACGAAAAGCAATAGACAATCCAAGCTAATAAAAATAATTTGATTGTATAAATTCTACCTCATAAATTTACTAGCATATTTATATTTTAAAATAAAATTCATATAATTTTTATACGGAGAAATGTCCATTTAAAAAAATAAGAAACTTACTTTTTTTTGTTTTTAATGACATAGATAATTATATAATCACACCTCTCACATAATAATCTTAAAATTCTTATTTCAATTTAATAATAAAAAAAATTGTCATATTATAATGGGAATGATTTAACTTTTCTATTTATATAGAAACATAAAAACAACCTACCCATTATGGTTTAAAAGAAGTTTGGGAAGCGACAACCTTACCCATCCATTTCCTTTTCATAAACTATTTGTATTGTTGAATAAAGAAACCTTTGCCGTTTTCCACTGTTAGATAGGCAACAAATGTAGGACTCCACCCAAACTCAGTGGCAAGGCAATCTGAAAAGAGATCAGCTTTCACAGATAGAGCTAAATTTTCAATTCTTTGAAAGAGACATGGAAAGTAAAGCTGTTTCTTCAAATGAATAATGAAAAATCTTTGTCAATCTATGTCATTATAGCCACCATTGGAGTGATCTCTAGAAAAGGAGTGAAGATGACTTTTGAATACAATTTGTCATTTTGAGATGCATGTTCAAGGATGAATTGGTTCCCTGGCATATGGAAAAGCTGATCAATTTTCACAAATGGGCTTCAAATGTAAGCTCTTAAAATTATACTGCCCCACCATTCACATATTTGAGGGATCATCTAAAAAGCTGATCACTTTCATAAATGGCCCCATGTTTCATATG
Organism: Thuja plicata; assembly: GCA_018584345.1. Lineage (NCBI taxonomy): Eukaryota > Viridiplantae > Streptophyta > Pinopsida > Cupressales > Cupressaceae > Thuja > Thuja plicata. The sequence goes on from MU226740.1 coordinate 1,145,338, forward strand.
TCTGTGTTCTATGATACAACAGTGATATTGCTTTTAAGTGCAAATATGTTCAGAAATTAGTAATAAGCCAACTGGCCCATCTTCCGAGTCATTTATTCCTTACAATTACCCAGTCTTTTTCCAACGAGTACCTTTGGAAAAGAAAAGAAACTAATAAGCTTTTTCTTTGAAGTCCATGATTCTGGATAGCATAAACAATAGATATGCCTAAGTGTATATATGCCATGGAATATTAAAACTGGTTTAATTATGCTACACCCATTATATGCCTTCTGACCAACTTTAAGATTTTTATAAAGCATACACAATCATCCAATAAGCTCAAATGATGCTCAATCCATGCTTGAAATCAATTTGCTTTCTTAAAAGGTATGAAAACTTCATCTATTATTATCAATAATGGATGACATGACAATGGGAACTTTGAGAGCTCACCAATGAAAAAGTAGAATTATGAGTTTTGAGATCTCACCAATGAAAAAGTATAATTATGAGTTTGTAGTTACTGGGTCCTCTCCACTTTTCAAAATTCAAAATAGAATATAGACATATTGTGGAACTGGTCCTACAATTTACTTGCAGGTCTTTGAACACTTTTCATGTTTTTTCTTCCGATTCATTTTCCTTACATGATAATTTACAGAAGAAAGTCCTAAAAATGGAAGCACCTGGATGTATGAATATTGTTGTGGGGGCAATAGAAAATAGTAGTGTGCATGTTTTAATATTGGAATGCAAGTGTAATTCTTTGTAAGGCGTGAAAAAGAAGTGGGTTTATAGCAAAACGATTTGGAGTATGTCAATCGCCTAAAAGTGCTCTTCAGTGGTTGAGTCCTGTTGATTTTTCAGTTATAAAATCAATCCAAGACAACAATTTTTAGGCTTTTTGACTTGAATTATTAGGCAGCGCGTCTGGATGAAATGGGTTTTACTCTTCTCAAAGCTGCATAGGCTAGCAAGCGATAACCCACAAGCATAATAGCAAGAGCAACAAGGTCCACCATAGCGCCGTCTAGACCCACAGCCTTTATTGCAGGATACTCAGCCACACTGCAACTCCTGCCATTAGAGCACTCATATGTTTGGCTTTTGTTGTACTGAACACGTATGAGGAGCTTATAGCAGTAATAGCTGAAAGATAGGTATTTTATCCAGGCTATAAAGGGAGGAATGTTGTGTATGTAGTAGCCTCCAGCAAGAAGAAATGTAAGCATGGTTACAGAGGAGAGTGTTGTTGCCTGCTTTACATCCATGAGTGCAGCACCCATTGCTAGGCCAATGCCTTGGGAGACCAGGACATTTAAGAGGATGATTAGCACTGTGAAAATGAAGGTGCTGAATTCATGTTTTAGGCCCCCCATCCAATATGTTATGGTCACATAGACAGTGGGCAGTATGAGCTCCATTGGCAGATCTCCCACTGTTCTTGCACAAAAGTAGGAGGACAGTCTGTACATTGCAGAGGATCGTTCTTTAATCAACATTGATTTCTCCTGTGGGAATGTAAATACGGCGTTGAAAAGAGGGAAGAAACCCCAGAAGATTGAGAAGAAAAACAACAGACCGACCTGTGAAACAAAAGCAATAAAAGCCCATTGTCAGAGTTCTGAAACTGTTTGATTTCACTGTGGTTTATGTGGCAAGATTCTCGAAAGTCAGAATTTCATTGTAATTTTAACCTGGTCTTGGATTTCCGAAGCTTTGCTCTGCCACCATAGCAGGCCTGACAGGATTGAGACTGCCAAGACTTGAAAAATTCTGAGCCCACTGAAGGACTCGTGTCGTCTTTCCTTTAAGCTTCTCTTCAGCAGCACGCAGAACTGTTCCCACCAGCTTGTCTCCCACTCGTTCTTCTCGCTTTTCGATCCTTTACAGGATAACCCACAAATTTAGATAAGCAATTAAGAAGGCAGAAATCATTCTTGAAAGAATAATCTGCTCAGTTCAATAGTCAACAAAAAAAATCTACATCTCTGACCCCTCAGAGGGAAGGTCTACTGAGATGAAGACACGCTGTAAATTTTGTCCTTTCCCGCTTCAAAACTATTTTTGTGTTTTTGGTTTTTACTTATTTGGATACTATTTTTAATTAGAAAATATTTATATGCTTAATTATTATAAGATAATAAAAATATCTGATTGACACAAAAACACTTTTAAACATGCAGTTTCTTATTCAGGAGTTAATTATGAAAATAACACATATCTTTGTACCTTTTTATCATTTTCCCCGTCCTAAATTGACTTCTTAGATAATGCAAGCGAAAAGCTAAAAACTGTTTCCCCTACTAATAAATACAAGCTCACTAATATTTTGACAAAGTGGATCTCTTTGTAATTATTACTAACATAAATTAAGGTTTTTTATTTGATAATTATTACTAACATAGAATAAAAATATATCAATAACTTATATAAAAGTCAATATAATTAGAAAACATATGAATGGGATCCCACTAGCATTATAATATTTTAAATAAATATCCTTTTAAAGTAGTGGGGATCTATTGATAAAGTTATTTGAATAGATACGAGGATAATAGTGTTTTCACATATCTGTGTTTTTATCAATCACATATCAAAACTTGTGGCCATTTAATCTCTACCATCGAAATAAGAAAAGAATAATATTTATGAAGACAAGAATAATAGAAAATGACATTTTTGAAACAAAAGCTAGCTTGAGCTTTCTCGTGATTGCCACTTTTCCTAAATTTTTTGGATTGTCATAAGTTTCCTGATGTTCAAGACTTCAAGTTATCTGCTGTTTGTTTCCATTACGCAAAGGAGAAATTATTTTGCAGCCTAACTTGTACAATTTGGAGATTGAATAGACAGATATAGCAGGCTATCAAAATCCTGGATTTTTGTTCCATTTTTATTATTCAAACACATCTTTTTCTGGACTGGCTCATCAGGAATCTATGCAGAGAACGTTGTGGACAGCTATGGCTTTTTGCTTTTAAAGACGTAAACTTTGCAGGAAAATCTGGTAACCTATGCATTTAGGACAAAACAGCCACAGTTCATTGCCGGATAATATACTGGAAAGTGTAAAGATTTTACTTACTTCGCTGCTTTTCTCCATTGTTGCAGTTATCCAAAGAATTCAGCTCCGCCTTTATTTTACCCCCGAGGTTCCTCTTATATTGAACAGAAAGATTTTGCTTAACGTTCTTCTGATCCTCCGTTTCAGTCTTTGCCTGCTGTTCTGGCAGCAGTTCCGTCGAAGCATTCCCGCGCCTTGGATCAGGCGCAATTCCTGCCATAGAACTTCATTTTAGTAACGAAAGACACAGTATAAATTCGTATTAAATAGGAGAATTGTTATGAAAAACTAACCGTTGGCAAGATCAAGCATGAAATCGGCAGGGTTTGTGGGAAACAAGGGCGACAGTCCGATCGATTTGAAGTAATCCATGGCGGCCGAGGCCTCTCCGTAGTAAATTGGACTCCCCTCAGACAGTAAAATAACCTTGTTAAACATGTAATAAACACTGCTGGAAGGCTGGTGGATTGTGGTAATGACAGTCCTTCCACCTTTAGCAAGGCTACGCAATGTCACAATAATTCTCTGAGCGGTAGTGGAATCGAGGCCAGAGGTCGGCTCGTCCAGTAGTAAAAGGCTTGGATTTGTCAGCATTTCGTGGCCAATGCTTACTCTTTTTCTTTCTCCTCCCGACACACCCCTCAGAAGGGGTCCCCCGATGATAGTATTATTGCACCTGCTTAACCCTAGCTCAGCAATAATGGCGTCTACATGATCTTTCTTGTGCTGCTTTGTCATACCCCTCGGCAGCTTCAGTAGGGCTGCGTAAAGCAGAGTTTCTTTCACGGTTAAGTGCGGGTACAGAACGTCGTCCTGTTACAAGGAAGACCATTTTCTTATTCAGAATTTTAATGTAGCAGTTTGGTTCTTCAAATCTTGCAAAATGTCAGAAACAGAATTTAAACATATTTAACCATCTAACAAATTTAACTGCCTAACAATATAACAATATCACTGCCTTAATTTAGATGGTTATTTATGCGCACAAAAAACAAATTTCAAAGAACCAGTGACCGGCTTGAATTCAGTAAAGGCCAAATGGACCATTGATGGCGGTGAGAATAGGCCTTTTGAAAATGGACTCGGTACAATGAGTGATTGAAAATTGACTCAATATTTATCCATTGTTGAAAATTGAGTGAATTGCACTGTGTTGATGGGAGATAAATTGCCATGTTGACAAGAAAGATTTGCTTTCATGAGCGCCTGCGACTGAGATCTCAAATGGCCATAATTTTGTCCCTTGAGAAACTTTTAAGGCATTTTGTCTCTTGAAACTTTTAAAGGATTTTGTCTCTTTTACAGAATTGGGGACGGTGGAATTGAAAGAACTTTTTGACTTGGCAAATGGAATGGTCAGTTGATGTCACAAAATAATCAATCGTACCTGGGTGACGAAGCCTGTCCTGCGTTTCATGGATTTGGCAAAGGACTGGCCGTTAAAGAGAATGGAACCTGAGACCTTGCCTTCCAAACGCCCGCCCAGGGCGCTCAGAAGAGTAGTTTTCCCGCTGCCGGATGGGCCCAACATGGCCAGAATTTCGCCCGGGCGTACCATTCCAGTGAGCCCATTCAGAATCGTCTTCTCCACCGGCCTCCTTTCCTTATTTGCCTGGGAGCATGAACCTATTTGTGTGTTCAGCTTTACCTTGTACACCACATCCTCAAACTGCCAAAAATACATTAAAAAATGGCATCATCGTCAACATAAAACCCTGCCAACCAAATTCCAGAACTCAATATTAAAACGATGCAGGTTTAAAATATTAAACAGGTCTCAATCTATCCCACCCCTATGAAAATAGACTAAACAGTACCAACTATAATATCATCTTTACCCCTTTAGAAGTTAGAATTTGCCAGTGCATCACTTATGCTAATGTAATTTCTCAGATTTTGCCAGTCCATGACATATGCTAATGTAATTTCTTCTTCCTCTGCAAATAAGCTATGGAAAATATAGAATTTAGGCTTCCATAGTTCTTGATATCAGAAGCTAATTTCCTTTTCCTAGGATCTCGTTGGAAGGAAAAAAACGGCGCAGGACACATTTGTCCCGCACCGCTTAACTTCAACAATATAAAAATCTAGATCTGCTTGAGTAAACTTCTTCTGTAAATAGTTTTCAGCCAGTTATAAATTAAAATATATGCTGCAGAAAGGATTTGTACTACGATAAACGAATTAGAAGGTTGTTTTCGAAATCAACGGTGTATATGTTTAAATGACATTTCAGATCAATAAATATGGAAATATATTTAAAAGATTGCTTCTGAAATTTTAAAAAAAAGTTTCTGAAATCAACTGTGTTTTAAATATACACTTAAGATTCAGATCATACTTTGTGATCCGACATGCTAATTAGACTCATAGTTGAGGTTGTAACACATCTTATTTAGCAAGAAGCCCGCAAACTTTGTCTGTATATTTTCAGACACCATAGACCTCAAACTCAAAATTTAGCAGTAGCCGCTGTTACTCCGCTTATAATAATCAAGAATCAACTAAGTACGCACTTACAGTCATCAGCCATGAAATCAAAGTCCAGAGACTCTTCATTTCATTAAGCAAAAAACAATCATTTATCACAAAACTTTCAAACGAACAATTTATTCCTAGCCTTTGTAAAATCCAAGGCAGGAGACCTTTCAGCTTCCTTCTGAAATGGATAAACTGCAAACATTTATATCTCATTCCGACAACCTAGCAGAACAATCTTTCCCAGCTTAGTTCGAAGCCCGAACAAAAATCTTCACACTCACATTCATTTACTTATACCTAGTGTTCAATTTTGCAGCGGCACACTTACACATCTACTGAACATCAATAACAATAGGAATACAAACAGTCTAAACAGCAAAGCATAACAGAAGAACTGAACCTTAAGCGTAACATGATGAACAGGCCTGTGCAGGAGCGGGTGAGCACTGTTGCGCGTTCCAGCTAAACCATTATCAACAGCACCGAGCTCAACAGCAGTTTCAGTCACACACACATGCTGATCATCACCCCCCTCTTCTCTATCCGGATCAAAGTCCCTCACATGGCTGCTGTCCATAGCAGGTCTGTTAATGGCGGGAGAAGCCGTTTTAGTAACAGGCCCACTCCGATTACCGTCATAAGGATCCTCAGGAGGCATCATAGCTACAGATTTACTCCCGCTTTTCTCAATCCCAATCACAAAACCCACACAAAAAACACCCAGACCGCTATAATAACATAACCGAAATCAATGCAGAAACAGGAATGGAAGACAGAATCTCAATCAAGCCGGTTTTTTGAAACAAGAGTTAATCATCGCCCACTACGAGGAAGCGCCCTGAAATAAAAGCAAGAGCAATCGCCTCTTCTTCCGCTCACAGCAACAGCGTGAAAGTGGAAGATTGCATGAATCATGTGAATGGCTACGCTATTAATAAACCCCGGTGGGTATATATAAACTGGGTATACGTATCCAGTCACTCTGGGTCAAATCAGTTCACGCGAATTCTCAGGCTTTCAGGCTTTCTCACCAACTTTCATGGAAAAAATATTTGAATAGACGCAGGCCTAAGGCTTGTCGAGGGATGGGACCGACCCAAAGTTTTGAGGTCAAAGGAATGTAAAGAGCCGGTGGGGAGGAGAAAACTGAGAATGTGGATATAAATACAATGGATGTGAGTATTTTATTTGTTTGTCTGTGCACCCCTGTTTGATGAGTATATCGGTGAACTGAGCTTGAGTCAAAAAAGACGTGGCAGTTTAGTGGGGGTACGTGGAGTGGAGAGAAGAGTCTGTTTGTTGGCGTACCTATTTTCTCCCTCCCTTTGGATGACAGACACATAGGACTTCCAACAAGAGCTCCTTGAGGGCCCACTGCCCCGCCCTTGGGAAACACTTATTCCGCACAACACTCCTCACACGTATCAGCAAATCTCATGCATGGATGGCTACCCCACCACACCCCGCCAATGTTTTCTTTGGAGGGGAGTGAAGAGGGAGGGAGATTTTTCTCTCTCCTTTTTCTTCATTGGTTTGGATACTAGTGAGAATGTGGGGTTCACAAGGAGAGTACACTTTTATATAAAATTGATTTCAATAGGGCAATCTCAACATATTTTAGGGGATTCTGAGTTTGAGTGTCATTGTATACCTAAACGCAATTTTTTCAACATCAATTGATTAGGACCTCTACTTAGCTTCACCTAAGCTTTGTCTTAGTCATGGCTAGATCATCCAAGTTTGAGTCCATGAGCATTCAAACTATCACTTAGCTTCGCCTAAACTTCATTCTAGTCATGGGTATATCACCCAAGTTTGGGTTCATAAGCATTCAAACCTCTACTTAGCTTCATCCTAACCATGGATAGATCACCTAGGTTTGGGTCCATAAGCATTCAAACCTCTACTTACCTTCACCTAAGATTCATCCAGGTCATGAATATACACCTAGATTTGGGTCCATAATCATTCAAACCTCTACTTAGCTTCACCTAAGCTTCGTCTTAGTCATGGCTACATCATCCAAGTTTGAGTTCATGAGGATTCAAAGTACCACTTAGCTTCACCTAAACTTCATCCTAGTCATGGGTATATCACCCAAGTTTGGGTCCGTAAGCGTTCAAACCTCTACTTACCTTCATCCTAGTCGTGGATAGATCACCTAGGTTTGGGTCCATAAGCATTCAAACCTCTACTTAGCTTCGCCTAAGACTCATCTCGGTCATGAATATAGACCTAGATTTGGGTCCATAAGTATTAACAATTTGATTGCCCTACGAAGACTCACACTCACTAAAGTTACAGTGGTTTTATTATGAAGACTTGCTCTTGCTACAGTTCTAGTGGTTTTACTATAAAGATTAACTCTCACTATGATTCTAGTGGTTTTATTATGAAGACTCACTCTTGCTATGTACTTCCAATGGTTTTATTATGAAGACTCACTCTCGCAATGGTTTTGGTGGTTGTATTAGGAAGACTCACTCGCATTATGGTTTCGGTGGTTTTATTATGAAGACTCATTCTCGCTATGGTTTCGGTGGTTTTATTATGAAGATTTGCTCTCACTTTCGTTTTGGTGATTTTATTATGAAGATTTTCTCTCGCAATGGTTCTGATGGTTTTATTTTGAAGACGTGTTCTGGCTATGGTTCTAGTGGTTTTATTATGAAGGCTCCCTCTTGCTACACTTCTAATGGTTTTATTATGAAGACTCACTCTCACAATGGTTCCGGTGGTTTTATTATGAAGACTCACTCTCGCTATGGTTTCGTTGGTTTTATTATCAAGATTCGCTCTCGCTTTTGTTTTGGTGGTTTTATTATGAAGATTTTCTCTCGTAATGGTTTTGATGGTTTTATTTTGAAGACGTGTTCTCGCTATGGTTCTAGTGGTTTTATTATGGAGACTCACTCTTGCTACACTTCTAATGGTTTTATTATGAAGACTCACTCTCGCAATGGTTCTGGTGGTTTTATTATGAAGATTCACTCTCACTATGGTTTTGGTGGTTTTATTATGAAGATTCGCTCTCGCTTTGGTTTTGGTGGTTTTATTATGAAGAATTTCTTTCGCAATGGTTCTGATGGTTTTATTTTGAAGGCGTGTTCTCGCTATGGTTCTAGTGGTTTTATTATGAAGACTTGATCTCATATGGTTTTGGTGGTTTTATTATGAAGACTGACTCTTGCTATTGTTCCAATGGTTTTAATATGAAGACTCACTCTTGAGCATACTGTTTTGGTAGTTTTATTATGAAGACGTGCTCGCTATGGTTCTAGGGGTTTTATTATGAAGACTTGTTCTCACTACAATTCTCATCATTTTATATGAGAATGCAAAATTTGAAGAAATAAAATGAGAAAATTTAAGTCCTTAAGCTTTGTTACTTCAGTAGAATGTCAAGTGTTGAGATTAAAAAATCAAAAATTATTTAAGAATGTGTTTTTATTATGAAGCCACATTCTTGCTATGGATTTGATAGTTTTATATGATAATATGTTTCTCAAATATAAAAATTTAAGAAATAAAATAAGAAAGTTTGAGTCCTTCAATTTTGTTAGTGAGTACAATGTGAAGTATTGAGATGAAAAATCAAAATTTGTTGGAGTGTGATATTCTCTACTATTGTTGGTGGAACTTACAAATTTGTACCTAGCTAGTACATCTCACATATAAATCAGCCTAGATTTTTTTAGTGTTTCTTGTAACTCCTACACTATTTTCAACTTCTCAATAATGCCAACTTTGAACACCCACCTCAAATAAAAACAAATAAAAACTAACTTGATGTGCACATCATAAAACTAACTTGATATTCATATCAAAACAAATATCTTCCCATCATAACCTAAATTTTTGTAAGACCAAACATTAGTGTATTAAAGATTTGACATTTATCATTCACCCCCTATTGCCCAACAATGGTACATTAAAGATTTGACATTTATCACTCACTTCCTATAACCAAACAATGGTGCATTAAGAATTTGACATTTATCATTCACCCCTATCTACCCACTTACAACATTGGCCAGTCACTTTCCATGACAAAGAATTATAAGAGAGCATCTACAAAGAGAGTTAGAGGGAAACAAACAATATAACATATTCTACACCCTAGTATTAGGGTGGAGCCCATAAGCCTAACTCCACATTCTTTCCACTAAGGGTATAGCCCAAGGACAAGATGGATAGGTATTATGTATTTCTATAGCCAACAATAGGCCATGTTTTCACAATCTTGTCTCTTAATTTCTATTGTTCATTAGTAAACTAGTATCATTTTACACTTTTTTTTAATAGTTATGAAGTTTGAAGTAGTAATATGTTTCAATTGGAATAAAAATAAATAAAACAAATTCAAAGTTTAGATCATAAAGAGTTTTAAAACTAAAATATTGGTATTCTATGATACCATATTAGTCAAGGCAAGAGTTTTGTCATACTTAAAGAAAATAAAGAATATGAAGTCTCATTACTAGTCCAAAATCATAGTGGAAAGCAAAAGAACTAACACATGGATAAAACAAAAAAGTCAAGACAATAATGTTGATGCAATAGCTTAGGTGAAAGAAAAAACAATATGAGAGAATTCTATCTCACTTTAAACAATGACTAAAAGCTATATATAAGAATATAAATAAAAATGAAAGATGTTGTAGATGCTAGACTAGAGATAAAAGTAAAAGACATTGTAGATACTAGATTAGGAATAAAAATGAAAAAAAATGTAGATGCTAGATTAGAAAGTAGGGCCCAATTTAAAAAATTCTAAAATTAGCATAATAATAACTTGAAAACTAATACTCTCGTTTAGATAGTCTTGCGGGCTGGTTTTGTTATTACTGTTTGTATGGTTAATTATAGTACCCGTAAGTTTAGTTTTTATTATGTTGTTATGTTGGGGAGATGTTTTTTGAGCCCCTTTGGTTTTCTGTTGTTTTTTATGTTAAAGAAGGGAATTGGCTGACTGTTACTATCAATGTGTTGTTGCTGCTTCTTGGTGACTGGGTCTTTTGAGGCTCTGGCTCTGTATCTTTTGAGTCAACACCCTTGTTCCAGACTGCTTTAATATCAAAAACTTGAAAACTAATTTCTTAAATACAAATACATTAATTCCTTAATTTTGATGTTTAAAAAACATACTAACAAAAATAACATATACTTAACCAAAAAAAAAATTATTTTTTTTTTTTTAAAAGAAAAGAAAGAGAATATTACTAAAACATAAACTACTCAATCTCCTAAAGATCATTTGAGTGGTCTGAATGGAAGCATATTCAATTCAAACAAACAATGCTTGGTCTACATAATTGACTATAGTGTTCAAACGCAATAAATTGAATATAAAATCATGCAATTGCAATCATTCGCTGGTCTTAAATTAGGTCAAAATATGTCATGCTTTCACGTTTTGGTTTTCTTTCTCCATTTTAAAATGCATACTCAAAGTGTCAAACATAGAGCCAATAAGTATAGCACCAAGTGGCAAAGATTGAATAATGGGGATTAAGAATGATAACTACCCTAGAACACCTATTCACCCATTCCTATCATCCTAGTGTTGGTGGTTATTTCCGTTCCTTACCAATCCGCTTCTTTGTTAACACGTAATAACATCAAAATCCTCAACTCAAACTAAATTTTCTTTTCTTCGCTGTCTTATACGTTCAATTTTAAATGGGATGATATCATTCTCATTTTTACGCGACGGCTATGCATAAGTGGAAAGACTATAATTAGATCGTGGTTAAATAAATAATTGTTTTTTTCTAGCTTTAGAAGTGTGTGGGTGGCCACTTATTGGAGTTTGATTGTCACTTCAATTAATTACTTCATGTGGGGCCTTTTATGTGGGGTCTTTCAAGGGAAGGGTATTAAGAAGTCAGTTTAGCCAACATCTTGCATTCGAAGTTTCTAAACGGTACATTGGATTTCAACAAATTTTTCCAATGTCTTATAGTTATTGCTCTAGATTATAAGTAGTCAAGAAGAATGTTGTAGGATCTGTTGCGCACATAAGGGTCACAAAGTGGTCATTTAGACATATCACCCAATACCTACCAAAAGATGCCCTAATAACCATGCACTACAACCACCTCAACAATTCGCACAACTAATCCAATATATAATCTTCTAAGAACCAATACATTTTCCTCTAATCAATGTTGTTACCAATACTTACACACAAATGTCTCACTAGTCATGTGTTATGGGCACTAATAAAGTTGCACAACTCCTCTAGTTAAAGTCTACAAATTTGAACTATTCTAAGAACAAATGATCGGCTATTGGGACGTGTGAAATACATTAATAGGCATTAATTATTATTATTTTTCCTTTAAAGTTAGTATCTAGGGGTTTGGGTGAGTAAGGAGAGAATGATCATTGGAACATGGGTAGTAACTGAGCCCCTTCCCAAAGATGTGACTAAAATTTTTATAAAAGTTAGCTCTTGGTTTGCAATGTCAATCATGTAATCAAATTACTGCTAAAGATGTATCTGCTTTGAACCATTGAACTAGTGATTCATCTTATAACAACAACAAAATTAATACCTTTGTGACTAGAGCATTTATAAAGTTTGTTCTTGATTTGATGAATAGTGGTGGTTTTTCCATTAATTTAAATTAAAGAACACTAATCACAAAAAAGGTAGGGGGATACGAGATCACTCTTAGGAGTCAAATGAACAGAGTCTGTAAGACAAAATACATAAAAGTAGAGTTTGGAAAACGAAATACACAGCCAAAATCCGGATCAGAAAACATAAATAGAACCTAAAAAAGCAGAAAACACAAATAAAAGCCACTAAACAATTAGAACGATAACAAAAAATGACGGTAACATATCTCTTTCATCCTTATAACCTTATATATATTAGTATTCTTTACAATGCCAACAGCATAATTAAATTACCACTAATATATATGTACTTATACCAACAACCAAAAAAATGATTACCATTCAATATATGAATGAAATATATTTCAAACTCAAATGAAAAGATGATCTTCCATTGCACTTCACACATCTAAATAACAATTTTATTTTCACTAAACAAAATATTTATAATGAAATCTTTTATTTATCTATTTAAAATTAACTAGATTCCATTTTTTTGCTTTTGTTTATTTAATTCACCGGCCATACCTTCCATCCATTTCTAATATACAATTTGTTTTTTTGGCATAGTCATAATCATAACCTTTTGTAGGAGCATATATGATGCCGTATTTTACAGCTTTAAATATATATATTTGCAAAAAGTGGAATATGTTGTTCATAGGATCGCATGACACCTTACTATTTCAAACATTAATAAATATGTTATTGTGACACATTGGGCTATACTTTTTATATAATGTAAAATAGTTAGTCACATGGGCATTCAATAGCTCATTGGGAAAAAAATATTATACAATAGTTACATGCCCGAAAGGAACATTTCAACCCTTTTATTATTTCTTCTTTTGAGTAAAAGGCTTATGTCATTCATGAAGTGGATCTCAACAAGGCAATATTTTTAGTAAAAGGATTATGTCACTCATGAAGTGGGTCTCAACAAGTGTGAAAAACATCATTGAAATATGAAATTAGAATATTATTTGAAGATCTAGTTGTATGCTTTAATTTGATTTCAAAAATAATATTATCAAAAGTCATTAAGAATAAAGGAGAGTTAGATTTAAGAAAAAAAAACATCTTTTACAAAACATATAGATATAGATAGATATTATTAATATTTAAATATGTTCTTAAATATATTTTTATCTATGGAGAACAAAACACACGTTACATAAAAGATAATGTTTTCATTTGAATAAGGGTGGGGTCTTATGGAATGGCTTAAGCTTCTATTTTCAAGGAAGAAGAGGTCTGATTAAAAAGAAAACAAATTTCTACAGGAGTATTTGGTAAAAAGTCTTTGCAACACCTATTGAAATTTTTTATGAAGTCCCACTTCATGGGAACCCACCCTAATAAACCATTTATTTAACTAATTGGAGTCTAAATTAATTAAAGGATTTAAGATTGAAATATTTAATTATAAATGATAATTCAAAGGAAATAGTATATTGTTTAGTTTTTTTATTGTATGTTATCAATTTGCGTTCTTAGGTTGAATGATGCATTTGAACTAGAGTGACATAATTAAGATGCAATATTGAAATGTTGTTAGGGGTAGGCCTTGTAAAACCAAGACTCTCAGACGGTAGGATCACTCTGCAAACTTGGGGAGGCTTTGCAAATTTGACTAACTTCTGAGAAGGTCGTCCTCGCACAAGTGAGCGGCCGCTTGCCCCAAACGGACATGGTCCTCTCCATCCTGCTTTTGTAGCTTTTCTTTTCGTGTTGTCCATTGGCCTTATATGGAGAATGACCCTAATCGTTCCTATTTAAACCCTCTTTTTGTTCCTTGTAGTGGTGGGCTCGGCTCCTTCAAGGCAGTGATGAAAGGAGTGCAAGGATCAAACTCTGGTGATGTGTTCATGGTGACTAAGGGTTGGGTTGAAGAGAAACATGGCAAAGACGAACAACTAGGTAAGGATTCTATTTCGACCCTACACATTATGCCTAATTCTATCATGGATGAGGAGTTAAATAAAGAAAGAACTAGGCTAAAAGAGATTTATATTTTTCTTGTTGTCTTGGACCACACCAAATGTCGTCTAGCACTTTTTTCAATTCATGATTGCAGTCAATTTGGGTTAAGAAACTTGGCTTTAAGTTCTCCTTTTGTCATGTGATTCAAAGAGGGATTTTCATTTTTTTTCTATGATCATCATAGCCAAAAAGAAGTACTTAAATAATAATTTTTGTCTGTGGATAATGTTTTTTTTTAGGTCATTGGATGGACCCCTAAGGCTAACACTATGGATGTTTTTGCATTATCCTTCATGTTAGGAATAGTCCCAAGAGATAACTGAGAGGGGGGGGGG
>MU226740.1:1175945-1207581 GCA_018584345.1 Thuja plicata
TATGAAAAAGAGTTCTCACCAAAAATGAGAGCATATGAATTTCTCAAGGGAAAGCTAATTGATCTTGATCAAAATAGCATTAAGAAGTGGTGCAAGATACTCAAAAAGCCCACTAAGGAAGCTAGCCCAGAGAAATAACCAATCACCATCAAAGAAATACCAGATGACTCATCTGTTGAAATAGATAAAGAAGAGAGTGATCCAGAAGGCCCCAAAGATACTAATATTGTAGATGAAGTATGGCCAGACACTACTCTTGACCACACTCAAAGTGAAGAGAGTCAAAATCCACCAAGTCCAATTCACATTGACTTGAGTAAAGATGAAGAAGTTACCAAGGATGACTTGACATTAAAAGGTAATTTAGTTGATGATATAAATGATAAATCATGGTTAGAAAACATTGTCAATGACACTACAGGAAAAGACCCTATAGTAGAAGTACAAAAAGATGAAGATATAAATATTGCACAGGGCAATACCGACGGACAGGATTCAACTATTGACACTGAAACAGTCAATACACCGACAAACATGAATATATTAATCGATGATATTGATATTGAATCAAGTCAGGAAAAATCATCTAAGAAAGTTGATAATATACCCAAGGACATGGGTAATGATGAAAACCAAGATGCATCCAATACTCAAAAGGATGCAGATACAGAACTGAAAGATGCAACCGACACTTAGCAAAAAGTGTCTAATGAAAAGAACAGAGAAGCAGATAACAAAACAAAGGATACATTGAGAAAGGATGAAGAAAAATATAAGAGTGAAGAACTCAAGCAGGATGAAAGCTCAAAACAAAAAGAAGATATATCTATTGATACACCTAAGGCCAATGAGGAGACGTCTTCACAAAACCAGCCGATGGACTCAGAACAGAAACAACAGGATGCTTCATCTTCTCAACCCTCACCTACCAAGTCAACCCAATCTCAACGTTTACAAATGGTAGTACATCAATCTACCACCCAACCAAAGAAGAAAAAGAGGAAAGCATTGAAGAAGAATATCTTGGCTGTCACAATGGATGAAGTAATAGAAGTCCCAAATTGGGATATTACTACTTTGGATACAGATAAACTTCAAGAGTTTGGAGTGCTATGTCAAAGGAAAGCCATTCAGAAGAAAATGATACAGGAACATAGGGAAGTAATGGCACTTGACAAGGCAAGAGACATTCTACAACAACTTGTTCCAGAGATGAAACTTGAACAAAATGCTACAGTTAAGGAGCAAATAGTTGTTCTTACCGATGCCATCACAAACCAGAATGTAGATGCAGAACAAGCAATGGAAGAACAAGCAGAGAAAAAGTATCAATACAAGTTAATTGACAAGATCAGCCAAGAAGTGGCAGTGAACAAGGTAAAGCTCTCTAAACTAACTGATCAATTAGAGCCAATGATTGTTGAAGAAATTACCTTAGTTCAAAAGATGTGCACACTTGAAAAGTTTACAAAAGAAAATAGTGACAAGTTAGCAGAAATAGATTCTAATGTCACAACTAGTACACAAAGCCTAACCTCAAATGCAGATAGTATCAAGGTGCATCATGACAAAGTCATTGAGGCTAGCAGGCTAAGGAAAGAAATATGGGATGCCGAAACACAATTAAGAGGTGAGATTACCAAACTACATGCACACATCTTGCCTAATCTTACTATTCTACAGCAGCATATTTCTGAAGCAAGAAACTTAATTGCAACCCCAGAGATGTCTATAGTAGACAGCATCTATGTCACTTGAGCACATGGCTCTAGAAATGCTGAGGGATAAATGGGAAAAGATGATGGAGGAGATCAAGTCCTCACATTCCCACCTTTTTGACAAGATGTAAGTACCTTTGCCTTTATTATCAAAAAAGGGGGAAGAAAAGTACATAAGGAAATGTATACATACTTACACTTACCGGCATACACATAGGGGGAGTCATCCAAATGACTAAGGAAGAAGTATACATAGGTGTACATACTAATACATTCAGTATGTTGCACATATCATGTTTTTGATACTAATGTCAAAGGGGGAGATTGATGACATTAAGTTTTTCCATTAGTACATTTAGTGAAAAATATTGAAAGAGACCATCGGTATAGCTACCCGACGAACAGAGTATTTAGATAACCGACACACAGAAGAGAGGATACCCGATGAGGTAAAAGTGCTAAGTATGGAATTTCCCGATGAACACTAACAAGTGTTGTACCGATGAAGTAAACACGATATCACCGACGGGTCAATGACATAACACAAAGATCATCACTGACGATACAGTTTTGAGAACAAAACCGACAGAGCAGAAAAGGCATACCCAATGAACAGTTCAAGAAAGGAATACCAATGGAGAAGAAAACCAATAGACTGACAGAGCAGCCCAACCATGAGAACCAACAGTCAGTTAGAGAACCCATAAATAGTGGATCTGACTTTTACACATCAGATAAAGCATTGTAATTATATTTATAGAGTTTTAATTTATTTTAAATCATTACTTGAGGGTCAAGCAAGCATAATGTAAATGTTTTAAAGAATCCTAACGGATCTAAAACTTATAGATAACTAAAGATCAAGTTCAAGTTGTAAACCTTGGATCTAGAGTTAACTTGCGAAGCGTGAATCAAGAATAGAGCTAAAATCTAGTATAAATAGATGTTCAATCAATTGTGAATAATGGATTCATTGTTGTTGATAGCCATCAAGAGCATCTAAGGAGAAGAAGGCAGAATTCATGCAAATTTTAGAAACATATCACACTAGTTATCAAGAACACACAGAGGGTACCGACGTGCAAAGAAAGGTATTATTCAATCATGAAAAGATGATTACTCATACATAGGAAGCTTTATTGGATTTGTTATTAGAAATTAGAGATCACATACATCATCAGATCAATGACTTATGTAGTTGCATTCTAACAAGTGCATCACATCTAAAATCCTTTTGTAGAAGGTGGACTTAACAGTTCTTTACAAATCTCTTAATAGAGTGCACACTTAACAGTGTTGCTAAAGCTTCAAATGAAGTAGATCTTAACAGGTCTCCACTGTAATACTCCTAACAGGGTAGGTCATCACAAGTGACCAATTGTAATCCTTTACTGGCCCCTTCTTATCTATAGATGAAGTCTTGTGGGTAACAATCCCCACCGCATTTTTTACTTCCTAACAGGAGTTTTCTGCGTTACCATATCTTGTGTTATGTGTTATCTATTTTCATGAATGTTTCTTGTATGGTTACATATTAAAGAACTTATGTTATGATTGCATATGCATAAAGAAAGATGAACAGTTAGATAAGAGAATTTATAAACTGATGACTAAGGGTTAATGGGCTAACCAAGAAAATTTTTAGAGGTATTGATTCACCCCTCCCCTCTCAGTACTACATTCACAATATAAATCCAACAGTGCAAAAGTTGAAGTTGGACAAGATACCTCATTCTTACCCCTACAAAGTAACTTGGTTGAATAAGGGGCAGAACATATTGGTCAATGAACAACTGTGGGTTGATTTCACCATAGGGAAGTATCAGGACAAGATACTTTGTGATGTGCTACCAATGGATGCTTTCTGTATATTGCTTGGAAGACCATGGCAGTATGAAAGAGAAGCAGTCCACCATGGTAAGGAAAATAAATACTCATTCAAGAAGAATGGAGTGACTCATAAGATATAGTCCTTGATAGAAGAAGATACACTGGAGAGGAAGGACACCAATACCCTCTTAATGAGTGGAAAGGAATTTTTCTAAAAGACATGAAGGAGGAAGAAGGAATTGGCTATTCTATCTTGGTGAAACCAAAGGAGGAGGAGGAGACACCCAATCAGACACCTATGCCTGCAGAATTCAGACAGTTGTTTGATAAGTTCAGGGAAATCCTATGTGATGGGACACCAGCTACACTACCTCCACAAAGGGCAACCAGCCATTAAAATAATTTTGTGCCAGGGGCATCATTGCCTAACAAAGCTGCTTACAAGATGACACCGGAACAAAACAAGGAGATTGCAAGGCAAGTTCAAGAGATTTTTGATAAAGGTTTGATAAGAAAGAGCATCATCCCATGTGTTGGTCCAGTGGTATTGGATCCTAAAAATGGAGGTTAGTGGAGAATGTGTACTGACTCTAGGGCAATAAATAGGATAAAAAATAGGTATAGATTTCCTATTTCTAGAATAGAAGACTTGATAGATTATCTTGGGGGTGCTAAATACTTTTATAAAATAGACCTTAAGAGTGGATACTATCAGATTAGGATGAAAGAGGGGTGTTATGGATTTTTCTTGCAGGTTCTTGAAACAGTGTGTATGCTTACTCTTTATATTTCCAATTTAACTTTAAACAAGAGAAATCATAATTGTTGAGGACTAATTCCTCCTTCGTCTTTGAGAGCCACGGGATCAAGCGGGTATACCTTCAAATGATTACTGACTTTCAGTATCTATTATAGTGGATTAGGTCTCTTACTAGATTGTCAATTTCCTTTTACTATATCAACATATAGAAAACTATGTCAATGACTACAATTAATCTGATACAGAGCTTAATAAGCCAAACAATTAATTTAACAATAGCAAACAGTAGTGTGATAAGGATTCTCATCCTTCTTCCTTTTGTAGTTCTCTGAACTTAGGAGGGTTAACCTAGTGATTCTCTCTTGAAGGAATCAACAAACAAAATTGTATTCTCTGATACAATTACTTAAACTTATATTTATTTATGACTGAAATGTAAATGATTGATTTTTTCTTGACTATTGGATGATGATTAACTATTTTTCCAAACCCTAACTAGTGCCTAATCCTTGGGCAAAATATCAAATGTAAATCCACAATAACTGATTAATGTAAATACATACAATTTGGGTAGAATGCCTTATAGACTACCTTTCACTCCAATACTCTTGTTATCAGATCCTAATACTAATTCTTATCTCTCTGGGATCACCTGTAAGAATTACTCCTTCCTTGAAAGAACTCACAAGCAACTGCACAATCACCTTGTAATTGGTATATCTAAGATGCCTTGGAAATCTAACATACAAGAGCTAGAAAAGAAATATAAAGAGACAAACACAAGATATAGGACAGAAACTGCAATGTATTTTATTAATATGATTAATGCTTCAAATACATTCAAAAAACCATATGCACAAAACTCAGACAAAATTAAGTAGTCTGGCTTGCAATTATATTTTACTTCTCATCTCATCTCCCTTACAAAATGATACAAGTGCTCTATATATAGTCTAAACCATCTTGAAATCCTTAAAAATTAAGGTGCAACAAGCTTCGGATGTTTTTAGACCTAACCCTAAAAACTTAGAAGAGGACAAAAGACAAGAAGACTCCAAGCGGTGGAAGGACAAAATAGGAATACAATCAAATTAGATCTTTGAAATCTTTTGCTAGCTGGCACCTTTGTCTGAATATGTTATGGATAGCCTCCAATAATTGTTTCAAGTGTTAGTGACCGCCATTACAAGTTAACATACACTAATCTTTCAGATGACTAACCTCCCTGTCCTCAAATATCATGCGCCAGGTGTCTTTCTACTCTTCATTTATGATGTCAAGGTCAGTTGTGGAAGGCTTCTTTTTCTTGGGCTTTGTAATAACATCCAATGCTACTACATCTTATTTTACAGGCCAATTAAAGCTTTGAATGCTTTCAAGTTGTGCCTTATGCATCTCCCATCTAGCATCTGTTATGCTTTTGACATCTGTTTCAAATTTATTAAAATCTGTCTCGGCATTAAATGCCTCATCCAAGGTTTTATTAAACCTCTCCGAATCTAATTTCTTTGTGTCAAAAATAAATGCCTCTTTACTAGGCAATAATGAATCAAATTCATTCCTCCATACTTCCACTGCTTTTATCTTATTGTCTTCTGACCTGATCAAAGGAACAAATTTATTATAATCAAACCCAAACATATTCAATCTGGTCTCTATCTCATTTGCCTTACCTTTGAAAAAGGACAAGGTCACCCCAATCTTATCTATTTCATTTCCAACTTGGGTGGCAATCTCTAGTAAATCTGTCCTTAGTGGTTGCAAGGATGGTAACCTTTCAAATAAAATGGTCCTAACTGACAAAGTCCCAAAGTAGGCATTCAAAGTAGACACAAAACTAGTTACCTCCACTTGTAGGTCATGCAACTTCTTGTATGCTCCATGCACCAAATCAAATTTATCCTTTAAAATATTAATTCTATGTTGCGGGATATTAATAAAGGCTTCTAAAGCCACACTATTCTTCTCTGCATCTTTTTTCTTGGTTTCCCTACGATAATCCCATTTATCCTTTGTCTGCACAAGTGCATCCTCAGCCTGTTTTGGTTCAACATGAACAACCTCTAGGATCTCTTGCAGCTTCTAAGTTAGATCTAAAATTATCTTCTCCATAGCATTTATCTTTATTAGACCTAGCTCTATGTCCTTTGATATGAGGCTTGTTTCATCAAACAACTTATGATACCTATTAGACATTTGAACAACCCTTGCTTCATTTAAATGAAAAAAGTAGATTAGGACCTGAGAAATCTCTAGATCCCCTATATTATGCACAAACCATATTATTTTATCTCTTTCCATCTTCTCTTGCACATTTATTAATGATGGTTTTGATTCTTTGGGGATAGAGAACACATAGCTAGGGTTTGAGATTGTGCATTGTAGCCACATCCTTTGATCATCTCCCCTACTTGTGTCTCTATTGAGAACTTGACATTAGGCTTCCTTTTAATTTGATCTATGATAAAGGTTGAATCCAAGTCCCATCCCTCTACCAATATCATGCCACTTGATTTCACTAGTTGTCTGGCCTCATCAGGGGTCATATTTTCATACTCTAGGTCATATTCTTGGAGAGCCTGTAGGGATTCACTTGTTATGGCTTATCCTCCATCCAATTTCAATTGTGCCCCCACTTGTTGTTGCTTGGCCCATATAAGGAATTCTTTGAACTCTTTGGTCTTTATAAATTCATCATCTTTTAGGAACTCCTCTTGTTGCAACTCCCTTTCATCCTAGCATAATAAGAGAGGCATCTCCACATTGTCATGTGTATCTTCTCTTTTCTTTTTACCTTCTCTTATGACCTTTCTTAATTGGTGATCATAGGCACTTGTGCCTATGAATAGGGCACTTACTTTATCCTTTTTCTTCTTCTATGTCTTCAAAATAGAAGGCTCCCCTGCTTCCAATCTTTGCTTTTTATGTGGAGGTTCAGAAACTACCTTAGCCTCATGTCCCTGTGTCAAGTCAATTATGTTTTCTTCAGTATGAGGTGTCTTATCTAGAGGTGGTGAGTTGTGTACAGAGTAACTACTGCTATACTCTAAGGATGATTATTTATTAGGACCTCTATCCTTATCCTCAATTTGCTCTTCAAGCTGATTACAAAGTGTACCATATGATTTAATCATCTTATCTAATCTCTGTAGATAAGGTAATCCATGGAAATATCCTCCAAATGGGATCCCTTTCTTCTTGATTTTTTGATCTAGATCCATCAAGTCTTGATACTTTGTTGACCTTGCTAAGATTTCATCCTCTTCAAGGATGTTCCTGAGCAAGTCCTCTTCTTCACATGGTTGATGTTCCTTAGTTATTGCAATGGTGGGTGTCAAAATTTTCTTATCATTTTTTATGAACCCTCTTGTATCAATGTATCTATATAGGGAAACATTCATCATGTAATGTCTCAACCATCCATTTACAACATCATAAGCCATCTTCCCTATTGTAAAATCAGAGGAAATAAACTACCTTAGAGTGAAATTTCCTTTCCTAAGTGGAGCCAAATGCTCCCTATCTGTCAACATGAGTTGTCATAGGAACTCCATGATAGCAATTCTAGGTGGCACTTTGTAAGGTAAAATGTGTGGTGGTTGAGAACAACCATATACTCTGATCAAGGTAAAATTTTGATGATGATAGAAATCACCCCACTTGTGGTCTCCATTTCATTTATCCACAAACTTGCAAGGTCTCAAAATTTGTAACACTTTGACTAGAAGCCTAGTCATGTTGACTCCTAAGTTGCTCAATAAGGGGTACACAACCCAACTCTCAAATGCAAAGAACTCATTATCTCTAGATGTGTAGTTCCATACCCTTAACCAAAGTTTTACAGGGTTGGACTGGCCATGATAAAATCTTCTGAGCTGCAAATTGTGATGATCCATGATATTAAAATTGTATAACATAATCAAATGCGTGAGCAATGAATAATGCAGGAATTTAGGGCTTCCTACCTTGCTCTGGATATCCACAAATCCTTGGTGCATTTTATCAATTACAAATTGAATATAATCATAATTAGTTCCGACATAAGGACTTTGCAAGTCCAAGATTATCATTAACATGTTAGATGATACTCTCTCTCTCTCTCTCTCTCTCTTCCACTATCCACCCCTAAAACTCTACAAAGGGCATAAGAGATGTATTTCATGTAGAATGCCAGGTCTTTGTAAAAATATGGTGCATTATCACTAGGGATAGGGGCAATAGAGTTCCTAGTTCCTTTTGGAACATGGGCCTGAATCAATTTGGACACATGCCAGACTCAGTGTATCTAGCAGCTAGGGCTTTCAAATTAATTTATCTTGAACAGGGGTTATACATATTAAATTCTTTCATGAAAGATGCCCTATCAAGGGTTACTAAAATTGTGCCATCATCTTTCTTAATGGTCTATGAAATGGTGTCATACCTACT
The DNA here is from genome assembly GCA_018584345.1 of Thuja plicata. Lineage (NCBI taxonomy): Eukaryota > Viridiplantae > Streptophyta > Pinopsida > Cupressales > Cupressaceae > Thuja > Thuja plicata. The sequence goes on from MU226740.1 coordinate 1,184,682, forward strand.
GGCTAGTTCCAATATCAAATCAATATCAACAAATACATCAGGAACTACTAGTTTTGCTAATCTGTATGTCCAAGCGTTTGACACGGGCACAACACTTTCACTATTCTTTTGGAAGTAGTTAAATAAGTGATAACCTAAATAGTTAGGTGTCTTTACATCCCTATTATAAGCATAATTGTCACCAAGGTACTCGTCGTTTACCTTTTTTCCCTAATTGGAACCTAGAATAAGTTGTATGAAATCCTCTAAGTAATTCCTCTTCCCTTTTAAATCATCATCATCTCTGCTTTTCCTGCTAGTAGAGGCAACACTCACTGCTCTTCTCATGTTGTCTGGTCTAAATTGCAATTAATCAAATCTTCTTTCTTTACTCTGCAAATCTGGATAGCTCTGTTCTTTTGAAAATTCTTACCACTTATACAAATTTTTCTCTGAAAACTGAAGCTCTTGGTAAAATTAAATGATCAATGGTAACGCCTACTTATTCAGAGAAATCAATGCAGAAACCTTGCTTTGAAATCATGGATTTGCAATTCATACGCTTCTATCATTACTTCTATGTGTTGTGATATCAATTTTCCATTCTATTCGTGGCATTCAAAACTGACAGGTGACTAATTTTGAATGATTGCTTTTCAATTAAAACCTTATTATATTCAAAATTATATCAAGATCTAATACGATTGGCTCATTTATAACAGCTCAGCAACTCTTTAAACATGTTGTCATAATCTCTACATTCTGATTGGCTGACAATTGTACAATCATGGCGCGGATGAAAACCTCATATTTTACCTCAGTCTCACTCTGCTTTCCTTCAGTGACTACGTGACTGTATGATCTCTTTATCGTGGAGAGTTATCTTTAACTCTGCTTCTTTTCTCACCACACGATCTCCATCTTGATCAATGTTCATCTCTCAATCACTGAAATCAATCTCTTAACTCGCATTCCTTTTGAGATTCTGTGACTAAGGCTTTTGAACAACTCGAGCTTAAACCTTCAATTCCTTTTAGAGACTACGTGACTGTGCAAAATCAAAGTTGCTTCAAGGTTTCATTAACTCTAAGTTTCTTTCGAGATTACATGACCATCTCTAGATCTTCCTTCAATCGAACGGTCTGCGTGTAATCTCATATCCATTATGTACTTTCTCTTTTTTATCTGAGACTTCGTGACTGCCCTTTGATCAGTTTTTAATCTAATAGTTCATGTGTAATCTCCTTTTATTTTCTCTTAACTTCAGTTTACTCTGAGACTTTGTGACTTAAGCTATCTCCAAATCATGGAAATAATTTCTTAACCTTTAGTTTGTATTGAGACTTCATGACTAACTCAGATCTCTGAAGACTTAGACATGTGTTCAAATTTGAATCATCATCACTCAATCGCTAAAATTTCTTTAACTATTTGACTTTTATCAATGAATTCACGCTATCCATTAGATCTTTTCTATTTCACGGCTCAAATCTCCTCGCTATAAACCCTATTTAATCTTTACTCAACTCTTATTCAACCATACTTCTTATCGAGACTTCATGACTTCACTGAATCTTGTTGTCGCTGAAAGAAATATCTGACTCAGAGTTTCTTTTGCGATTGAATGTCAGCCCTTGGCTCCTTTTCTAATCTGACGGTAGTCGCAATACCTCTCAATCTTTCATCCATCTGAACCTTCATCTCGCGACTTCACGTTGGCCATAGGATCTATTTTACATCTGATGGTAGTCACTTTATCTCATAGCCTTTAACTTAACCCTCACTTTCAAAAGAGATCACGTGACTGAAGGCTTTTAACTCATCTCTTAACCTTGGTTTATTTGTGAGACACCGCGACTGTGTGAATTTGAAGTCGCTTTAAGATTCCTTAACTGAAGGGTTTACTTCAAAACATCACGACCACCACAAGATTATCTCCATATCAACAACTATCATTCAATATCATATCTTTTGACTTAACTCTTATTTCTCTTCGCGATCACGCGACTGCATGAAATTTCAAACCATCTTTAAACTCTACTTCTGACTCAAATCATCTTTTGAGACTGCATGACTGAATGAACTCAAAGTCGCCAAAGGATTTTTCTAACTATGGGTTTTCAAAGAGACTTCCCGCACACCATAAGATCATGATCTTCATAAACGGCCCGCGTGAAATATCATTAGCACTGGAAGCATATTCTTTCGTTATAGAGATAAAATGACTAAAGCATTTTTCTAAGTCTTGAAGAGAAGTGGAATATTCTTAAGGTTTAAAGAGACATTGCGACTTACATGTAAAATATGAAATAGGCACGTGACTTAAGTGACTTGGCTTTTTCTAAAAAATTAATTTCAAAATAGAAGGGATTTCGAAGAACTAGGGTTTTTCCTTAGATATGTATGAAAACTGACTTGGAACTTAGGGTTTTACATACTTCTTTGATTTTTAATCTTGAAGATCATTATATTGCAGAGGGATTTTGATAGCATTAGACAGGATTTCAACATTTATGCAGGAATTTGACTGAAAACTCAAAAACAATTATGGCAAGCTTCAAAACTGGAAATAAAACCAATAGTGGCTCTATCTGAGTATACTTAAATGCAAGTTTAACGCAAGAATCACAAATCTCTAGTTGCATACCACGCATATTACGCCCACTAACCTACTACAGAAAGAAAACACACAACAAAAAGAAACACACCTATATACATATGATACAAAACTTACTGTGCATGGAAATTTCATTCTCAACTGAAGAAAGGCTTCAAGAACTGTCCATGCACTGGAAATTCAAATTCTTCTCCATCCATGTTTTTCAAAAGATAGGAATCTTTTCCAAAACTCTGATAAACAACAAAGGGACCTAACCATAAAGATTCAAACTTATTGTGCTTCCCTTTGTCTTTAGCCCTTACATTCCATTGGAGTACTTAATCACCAGGATGAAAATTTCAGTTACCTTCTCTCTTATCAAAAATATATTTCATTTTTGTTGTAGTTTAACATTCTCTTTTTGAATTTATTTTATAACCTCATCAAGCTCTGCTAATTGCATTATTCTATCTTGCATTGGGTTAGAAACATCCAACTCTTCTTCTTGAATAAACTTATACACTGGTATTAAATTATTCATGGGCACTCTAGATTGCAAACCATGTACAAGTTCAAAAGGTGAGTTACATGTTTCTTTCTTCATTTTTATTCTACCAGCCCATAGAGCAAGTTTCAACTTTGTGTGTCAAGCTCTTTTATTCTTTTCAAGGGTCTTCTTCAAAAAATTTAGGAAGATTTTATTGTTGGATTATGCTTTTCCATTTGCTTGAGGATGATATGGGGAAGAATAAGACATCATAATCCCATATTCATTACAGAATTATTTAATTTCATTTTATCTAAAGCACATAGCATTATCCATCACTAACTCTTCAGGAACACCAAATCTAGTCAGAATGTTTTCCAATAGAAAATCACTGACCACTTTACTAGTTGCCTTCTTTGTGGGAAATGCTTCTATCCACTTTGTAAAATAATCAGTAGCAACAAGTATCCAATTATGTCCTCCACTGGATTTCTCTAAAAATTCTCTAATAAAGTCAATGCCCCACATTGCAAAAGGTGCTTCAGCACTTACAGGGTTCAATAATAGGGCACCTGAGAATTTTAACTTATTTGAAAACCTTTGGCGAGGTTCACATTTTCTGACAAATGCATGAGTATCCTTGAATAGGCTAGGCCAATAATATCCAACCCTCAAGATTTTATGGGTAGTGGTCTTAGCAGAAAAATGTCCTCCACATACTCCAGCATGCATTTCAACTAAAACCTTCTCATCTTGGTTCTGATCTAGACATAATAATAGTACACCATTTCTATCTTTCCAATACAAATCTCCTTGAACTAGGGTGTACTTTTGAGCTTGTGATCTGAGATTCCTCTTTTAAATGTCTTTCATAACTTTAGGACACTTAGAATTCTTAAGATAATACATGATGTCAACATAGAAAGGTTGTCTTTCAATACTTGTTACTGTTGAATCCTGTATCACTATGTTATTTACTTGCACCAAGTCTAAGTTTTCTTCTATCATAAGTTTTGTTGGACTTTGTCCTCTCACCAATTTAGTAATATGGATTTCTAAGTTAAACTCTTGAATTCTATTAATCCATTTACACCTCTTACCAGTCACTTCTGATTGAGTAAGGATGTCCTTTACTGATGAATGAGGTACATATGTTAATACTTTGGCACAAACCAGATAAGGTCTGAATGATTTCAATGATTTCACCAAAGTATATGCCTCCTTCTCCATCATTTCATAGTTTATCTCTGTAGCTTGAAGAGAATCTCTAAAAAATGCAATAGGATGCTCAAATCCCTCCTGATCTTTCTGAAGTAACACAACAGCAATAGAATGAAAAGATGCAAATGAGAATAAAGAAGAAGGCTTATTGTAATCAGGTGACTTCAAGATAGGTGCCTCCTAAACTTCTTTCTTAATTCTTTCAAAAGTTGATTGAGCTTCTTCACTCCATTGAAACTTCACATCTTTATTTAATAGTTTAATAATTGGTTTGACAATCTCAGCAAAATTTGCAATAAATCTTTTGACAAAATTTATCTTTCCTAAGAAAGATTGCACACCTTTGATATTTCTTGGAGCAATGACCTTTTGAATAGATTTTATCCTTTCAGGGTCAATCCTTACTCCATCTTTGGATACTATATGTCCCAGCAACTTTCCCTTTGTGACTGCAAATTGACATTTTCTGGGATTCAGAGAAACAACATATTCTAAAGCTTTATTGAAAAAAATTTCAAGGTGTTCACAATGATCCCCTGCTTTTTAAGAAAATGTTGTTAAATCATCTTGGTAGATTACCATGAATAATTCAATAAACTCTTTGAATGCAACATCCATTGCTCTCTGAAAAGTTGCTCCTGCATTTATTAGTCCAAAGGGAATTCTAACATATATATAAGTTCCCCAAGGAGTAGTAAATGCAGTCTTAAACTATTCTGATTCTTTTACTAGCACCTGGTTGTAGCTTGAAAAGCCATCCATCATTGATAATAGCACACAACCAGTAACCTTATGTAACATTGCCTCCATATTAGGTAAAGAATAATTGCCTTTCAGGGATGCAATATTGAGATTTCTAAAATCAACACATAATCTTATGTCGCCATTTTTCTTTCTTACTAGTACTAAATTAGAAAGCCAAGTTGAATGTCTGATAGGATGGATAATCCTTGCATCCTTTAGTTTCATCAACTCATGTTACATCTTGGGAGCCAACAGTGGATTGATGGGTCTCTGTTTCTATCTAAATGGTTTTACATCTGATTTTAATGGGATTTCATGTTGGAAAAGGTCTTCCCTATAAGCTTTCAAATCTTCATAGGACCATGCAAATACATGCTTATGTTTTCTTAATAATTTTATCAAATTTGTTCTGACATGGGAATCTAATCCTTTTCCAATATATACTATCTGAGGAGTGGTCTCTGATCCTAAATTTATCTCTTCCAAATCCTCAACTTTAGTATTGCTTATTTTTTATGAATGTTCATTCTGATCACTAAACAATGCTTCTAGTTCTACCAATCCCTTAGGAATATGATTAGAACTTAGTTGGACAACCTCATCCCGCAAAACACAATCCTTGCCATCAATGACCTCAAGTAAAGAATTTCAATCTATGTGTTGGTCGTCATAATGATCTAAGCATTGAATAAATATAAGGATATCTTGGTCATCTTCAAATACTTGCGAGTTGTAAATATTATCAAGGACAATTGGTCTTGTCTTGATCTCAACTATTGCTACCCCATTTAAGGTCAAATTATCAGTTTTCAAAGCAACATTAGCTAAGAAATCTGTCATAATGTTTTTGAACCTTTCTATCCAGTTAATATTAAAGGCATCAAAAGATTCAATTTGGTCCTAAATAGCATGCTTATACATTTTCAGTCTATCATTTTTCATATCATATTTGGACCTGAATTGGGTTACTACTAACTCTGAGTCACCATAAACTTTTAGACATTTTATTCCATGTTTATCAACAATATTTAGCCCTAAAAACAAAGCCTCATATTCTTCTGTATTGCTTGTACATTGAAAAGATAACAAGAAAGAATATTTAAACGTTGTACCTGGTGGAGAGATTAGTAAAACACCGGCTCCTGATCCCTCCTTAGAATAGGATCCATCAAAATACATCTTCCATAAACCATCATTCTGTGTAATTAACTCCTTCACTAAAGGATCAACATTTTTACATTTATGAGCACTCCTTTTCACTCTAAAATTATCCATATCAATATCAACATAGTAATTAATATTAGTATCTTCATGCAACTCAATCATATGAGGTGTCCTACCTTCTCTAGACACCTTGACATTATTCCCAGCAATATTGAAAGTGGCATAAGATAAGTCACACTGAATACTGCCTCCCATTGAAGCACTCCATTTCCTGGACAACAACATTCCATAATGTGGTGGGATATCAACCACCAATACACTCATTGTCAATATTGTATTAGTTCATATAGCCAACTTATAAGGTAAGGCCTCAATGGTACCAATAATAGGGATCTCTCTTGAATCCATTGCTTGGCATCTCCTATGAGGAGTATCTACTTGTAATCCCATGGATCTCAAGATTTCTACAGGCGTGACAGTATTGGATTCTCCTGAATCTATAATGCAATTTTTGAGCATCTTACCATTAATTACCAATGTTAAGAAAAAAAGATCAACAATCCCTGCATAAGTATTTGTGTTTAGATAAATCTGAGGGATCTCAGAAATCATTCCCTTGGGCTCTTTTCACTTATTGTTAGATTTATTTTCAACATATTCTAGTTTTTGAGGTTTCATTGGAGATACACTATTTAATACTGAAAGAACATTTTCTTTGTGTTCTTTTATCCTCATCATTTGAAGGAATGGAACCTTGACAGTCATTTGAGATAGACATTGGCCCATATCAACTGGAGTATATTTCACATCAGATGATTTTGGTTTTTCTACAATGATATTATTTTCCTCTATTTGAATATTGAGAGTAGGCTCTTCCTTCTTGGATTTCTTATTTTCAACTTTGGAAGAGGAAGCACTAGCTTCTGGCACTTTCATTTTTCCTTCATGTACATCTTTTGGATCACTAGCTCTGTTTACAATTTTGACCTTAGGTTTATTTATATTTTCCCTAGGTCCATCTCTTTTTGGTATATACTTGGCATCTGTCTTATTTTCTTTAATGAAGATGCCTGCCGGATGACTACCTACATCACCCACTACTCTATTTCTCAAGTGGTAGTTATTTCTCTCTTTGTTTACTAGATCAGCAGTTATTCTAGCATTTTCTTCATCAGAAGGTTTCCTTATTATAGTATATTCTTGACTATTCTAAGCATAGCATCTTATATCATCAACCTCCTCATCTTCACTATCAGACAGGACTTGTTGGTGATATAACTCCATTCTTCCTTGTGAACCATACATGTCATGGTTCTCAACTTCTTCTTCTGAATCTATGTCAGTGTAGGCATAGGAATTAGTCATATCACATCTATTATGATCACATAGCTCACCATCTTCATCTTCTTTCTCTTCATTAGCACTTATGTCCAAGGCTACAACACAAAAATCAGGGTTGTGTGGGGCTTGACAAGCCTCACACCAGTAAGTGTCACTGCACATATTTATAGAATTTTTGTGTAGAGGGCCGGGAGTTCTATTTTCTAGTTTATCTTTTCTTGGTGGAGCAATAGGCTTTCCATCCTTGAACTGGGTACCATAGGGATGATTCTGAATCCTATTTTGTGGATTATAATTATTGTTATAGGATGGTTTGTTGTTTTGTGGAGCCTTGTATTCTTTATATTCAGGTTCTTTGCTCCTACTAAAATGAGCATCATCTCTTCTACCCATTTTCCATGATACCCTTCTATTCATTTCTATGTTTATTGCTATCTTATATGCATCAGTAAGACTCCTAGGATTTTTATCTCTAAGAGAATACCCCATCTTTGAATCGAAAGCATTTAGGTACGTAGCCAAACATACCTTTTCATCCAGTTTGATCTTTTGAAAGAGCTTGTGCATGGCTCTTTGAAATCTAGTGTTGAAATCAGTAACCTCTTCATTGAAGTTATTCTTTATGTTCTTGAATTCATTTAACAAGAATCCTTCATTAGTTTTTTCACCATACTGATCCTTGAACAAATCTATTAATTCTTCCATAGATGCTACATAACCATTAGACAATCCTCTAAACCATTCCCTAGCATCTTCTACTAAGGATTAAACAAAGAGCTTCATTAGGACATCTTCATGGTTAATATTCAAATCATCTATGATATCTATAAATTTTCTAAGATGTACTTCACAAGAAATAACATTGTTTCCTAAAAGCTTTGGGAGTTTTTCCCCAATATCATTAGGTAACTTCACAAGAAATAACATTGTTTCCTAAAAAATTTGGGAGTTTTTCCCCAATATCATTAGGTACTGCATTAGGATAACCAGGAATGCCAATAAAAGTGAATTTTTTGTACCTTTCTAGATGCAATGGCCTCCTTTTAAATTTTTCATCATCTTGAAAAGAGGCAGTCTTGGCTTTTGAAAATGTAGTATTTTCAACACCAACATAAGAATATTTAGAAGATTGTAAAAAGTCAATATTTTTCTTCATCTCCAAGGTGGCAGCTTTAGCTTTAGCCTTTTCTAGCATCTTTTCCATAGTTTCTTTCTCCCTTCTTGATCTATCAATATCAATGTCTAGTTTAGACATTTTTTCAGTCAGGACTTTATGAGTTTTTGGTTCCTCAACTTCATTTTCAACAACTTTCTTTTTTCCTTTATCTCTAAAGGCTTGAGGACCAAAACCTTTGTGAGTGATTGGGATCTCTTGGTCTCTACAAGACCTCTCAACATTTTTTGTTTCTTTATGTCTTAAATATCTTCTTCTAAACTTATCAACATCTTTGTGATCATGTTTTTTCTTTTTAAGATCGTTTTCTCTCTTCTTTTGCTGAATAAGGGCCAACTGCCTCATGAGGATTCTTTCATCTTTAGCAAGCTCATCAGAAGGGACTTTAGAATCTGAACTAATAGTGGTTGTCCCTTCTCTTTCACTAGAATTAGTAGTAAGTACATATGTTTCTAATCCAAGGTCAGGGGCTTCTTCATACTCTGAGGTGTTCCCCTCATGACTGGCTTGATTTGTATCTTTTCTTCTAGTGTTGTTTTCTTCATCTTGGAGAAGAGTCATTAATATTGGTCTGGTTCTTCTTCTCTCTCCAAGATATTTTAGTCCATTAAGTGGTTGGGATTCCACTATCCAACTCAACTTCAGGGTTATCTCTCATTCTTGACCTAGTATTCATATTGATAAGATATGTATAAATATTTGAAATTCACTTTTGCAATGATTACAGAGATTTGCTTTTAGAGTCGCCACCCAGCACAAGTTTGGGAAATATGAATACTATAAGAGTGAATTAGATATGAAAACTCAATTGTAACTTAATTTCAACTTTGAAATGCCAGAGATTTTCTGAAAGTTCAACAAGATTTTGTAATCTCTTTCCCCAGTACAGTCGCCAATTTGTTAGGGATTTTTCTTGCAGGTTCTTGAAATAGTGTGTATGCTTACTCTTTATATTTCCAATTTAACTTTATGCAAGATAAATCATAATTGTTGAGGACTAATTCCTCCTTCATCTTTGAGATTCACAGGCTATGACGGGTATACCTTCAAATGATTACTGACTTTCAATATCTATTATAGTGGATTAGGTTTCTTACTAGATTGCCAATTTCCTTTTACTGTATCAACATATAGAAAACTATGCCAATGACTATAATTAATCTGATACTGAGCTTAACAAGCCAAACAATTACTTTAACAATAGAAAACATTAGTATCATAAGGATTCTCATCCTTCTTCCTTTTGTAGTTCTCTGAACTTAGGAGGGTTAACCTAGTGATTCTGTCTTGAAGGAATCAGCAAACTGAATTGTATTCTCTGATACAATTACTTAAAATTATATATATTTATGACTAAAATGTAAATGATTGATTGTTTCTTGAATATTGTATGATGATTAACAATTTTTCCAAACCCTAACCAGTGCCAAATCCTTGGGCAAAATATCAAATGTAAATCCACAATAACTGATTAATGTAAATACATGCAATTTGGGTAGAATGCCTTACAAACTACCTTTCACTCCAATACCCCTGTTATCAAATCCTAATACTAATGCTTAGATATCTGGGATCACCTATAAGAATTACTCCTTCCTTGAAAGAACTCACAAGCAACTGCACAATCACCTTGTAATTGGTATATCTAAGATTCCTTGCAAATCAAACATACAATTGCTAGAACAGAAATATAAGAGACAAACACAAGATATAGGATAGAAAATACAATGTATTTTATTAATATGATTACTGCTTTAAATACATTCAAAATACCATAGGCACAAAACTCAGACAAAATTAAGTAGTCTGGCTTGCAATTATATTTTACTTCTCATCTCATCTCCCTTAGAAAATGATACAAATTCTCTATATATAGTCTAAACCATCTTGGAATCCTTCAAAATTAAGGATGCAACAAGCTTCAGATGGTTTAAGACCTAACCATAAAAACATATAAGAGGACAAAAGACAAGAAGACTCCAAGCAGTGGAAGGAAAAAATAGGAATACAATCAAATTAGGTCTTTGAAATCGCTTGCTAGCTGGCACCTTTGTCTAAATATGTTCTGGATAGCCTCCAATAGTTCTTGCAAGAGTTAATGACCGCAATAACAAGCTAACATATACTAATATTTCAGATGACTAACCTCCATGTGCTTAAAGATCAGGTGCCAGGTGTCCTTTTACTCTTCATCTACGATGTCAAGGTCAGTTGTGGCAGGCTTCTTTTTCTTGGGATTTGTAAGAACATCCCATGCTGCTACATCTTCTTTTGCAGGCCAATTAAAGCTTTGAATGCTTTCAAGTTGTTCCTTTTGCCTCTCCCATCTAGCATGTGTTATGATTTTGACAACTGTTACCAATTTATTAAAATCTGTCTCGGCCTTAAATGCCTCATCCAAGGTTTTATTAAACATCTTCAAATCTAATTCCTTTGTGTCATAAATAAATGCCTCTTTATTAGGAAATAATGAATCAAATTCATTCCTCCATACTTCCACTGCTTTTATCTTATTGTCCTCTTACCTAATCAAAGGAACAAATTTATTATAATCAGACCCAAACATATTCAATTTGGTCTCTATCTGATTTGACTTACCCTTGAAAAAGTACAAGGTCACCCCAATCTGATCTATTTCATATCCAACTTGGGTGACAATCTCTGGTAAATCTTCCTTTAGTGGCTGCAAGGATGCTAACCTTTCAAATAAACTGGTCCTAACTGACCAAGTCCCAATGTAGGGGTTCAAAGTAGACACAAAACTAGTTACCTTCACCTGTAGGCCAGGAAAATTGTTGTATTCTCCATGCACCAAATCAACCTTATCCTTGAAAATATTAATTCTATGCTGCAGGATATTTAGAAAGGCTTCTAAAGCCACACTTTTCTTCTCTCCATCCTTTTTCTTTGTTTCCCTTTGAGCATCCCATGTATCCTAAGTTTGCACAAGTGCATCCTCAACCTATTTTGGTTCAACATGAACAACCTCTGGGATCTCTTGCAGCTTCTGAGTTAGATCTGTAATTATCTTCTCCATAACATTAATCTTTATTAGAACCATCTTTATGTCCTTTTCTATGAGGCTTGTTTCATCAAACAACTTATGATACCTATTAGAAATTTGAACAGCCTTTGGTTCATTTAAATGAGCAAAGTGGGTTAGGGCCTGATAAATCTCTAGATCCCCTATATTATGCACATGCCATATTATTTTATCTCCTTCCATCTTCTCTTGCACATTTATTAATGATGGCTTTTGATTCTTTGGAGCTAGAGCTCATATATCTAGGGTTTGAGATTGTGCATTGTAGCCACATCCTTTGATCATCTCCCCTACTTGTATCTTTGTTGACAACTTGATGTCAGGTTGCCTGATTTGATCTATGATAAAGGATGAAGCCAAGTCTCATCCCTCTACCAATATCATGCCACTTGATTTCACTAGTTGTATGGCCTCATCAGGGGTCATATTCTTGGAGATCCTATAGGGCTTCACTTGTTATGGCTTCTCCTCAATCCAATTTCAATTGTGCCCCCACTTGTTGTTTCTTAGCCCATATAAGGAAGTCTTTGAATGCTTTGGTCTTTATAAATTCATCATCTTTTAAGAACTCCTCTTGTTGCAACTCCCTTTCATCCTAGCATAATAAGATAGGCATTTCCACATTGTCATTTGTATATTCTCTTTTATTTTTACCTTCTCTTATGACCTTTCTTAATTGGTGGTCATAGGCACTTGTCCCTATGAATAGGGAACTTACTTTGTCCTTTTTCTTCTTCTGTGTCTTGACAACAGAAGGCTCCCCTGCTTCCACTCTTTTCTTTTTATGTGGAGGTTCAACAACTACCTCAACCTCATGTCCCTGTGTCAGGTCAATTATGTTTTCCTCAGTATGAGGTGACTGATATGTAGGTGGTGGGTTGTGTACAGAGTAACTGCTACTATACTCTGAGGATGATTGTTTATTAGGAACTCTGTCCTTATCCTCAATTTGCTCTTCAAGTTTATTACAAAGTGTACCATATGATTCAATCATCTTATCTAATCTCTATAGATAAGGTAATCCAGAAAAATATCCTCCAAATGGGATCCCTTTCTTCTTGAGATGTTGCTCTAGATCTATCAAGTCTTGATACTTTGTTGACCTTGCTGATATTTCATCCTCTTCAAGGATGTTCCTGATCAATTCCTCTTCTTCACATGGTTGATGTTCCTTAGTTATTGAAATGGTGGGTGTCAAAAGTTTCTTAGCACTTTTTATGAACCCTTCTGTATCAATGTATCTATACAAGGCAACATTCATACTGTAATGTCTCAACCATCCATTTATAGAATCATAAGCCCTATTCACTATTGTAAAATCAGAGGCAATAAACTGCCTTGGAGTGAAAGTTCCTTTCCTGTGTGGAGCCAAATGCTCCCTATCTGTCAGCATGAGTTGCTATAGGAACTCCATGATAGCAATTCTAGGTGGCACTTTGTAAGGAAAAATGTGTGGTGGTTGATAACAACTATATACTCTGATCAAGGTAAAATTTTGATGAAAATAGAAATCACCCCAATTGTGATCTCCATTCCATTTATCCACAAACTTGCAGGGTCTCAAAAGTTGTAACACTTTGACAGGAAGCCTATTCATGTTGACTCCTAAGTTGCTCAATAAGGGGTACACTACCCAGTTCTCAAATGCACAGAACTCATTCTCTCTAGATGTGTAGTTTCATAACCTTAACCAAAGTTGCACATGGTTGGACTGGCCATGATACAATCTTCTGAGCTGCAAATTGTGCTGATCCATGATATTAAAATTGTAGAACATGATCAAATGCATGAGCAATGAATAATGCAAGAATTTAGGGTTTCCTACCTTGCTCTGGATATCCACAAATCCATGGTGCATTTTATCAATTAAAAAATAAATGTAATCATAATCAGTTCTGACATAGGGACTTTGCAGGTCCAAGATTATAATTAACATGTCAGATGATACTCTCTCTCTTCCACTATCCACCCCTAAAATCTACAGAGGGCATAAGAGATGTATTTCATGTAGAATGTTAGGTCTTAGTAAAAATATGGTGCATTCTCACTACGGATAGGGGCAATATAGTTCCTAGTTCCTTTTTTCACATGGGCCTAAATCAATTTGGACACAATGCCAGACTCCTTAGTCTATCTAGCAGCTAGGGATTTCAAGTTAATTTCTGTTGAACAATGGTTATACATATTAAATGATTTCATAAAAGACACCCTATCAAGGGTTACTAAAATTGTGCCATCATCTTTCTTAATGGTCTTTGAAATGGTATCATACCTACTAGCTAGTTCCAATATCAATTCAACATCAACAACTACATCATGAACCACTAGTTTTTCTAATCCACATGTCCAATGGTTTGACATGGACACAACACTTTCACTATCCTTGTGGAAGTAGTTAAAAAGGTGATAACCTGAACAGTCGGGTGTCTTTGCATCCCTAATATAAGCATAATTTTCACCAAGGTACTCATCGTTTACCTATTTCCCTGATTGGATCCTGGAAGAAGTTGTATGAACTCCTCTAAGTAATTCCTCTTCCGTTTTAAATCATCATCATCTCCACTTTTCCCACTAGTAGAGGCAACGCTCACTACTCTGCTCATGTTGTTTAGTCTAAATTACAATTGATCAAATATTCTTTCTTTACTCTGCAAATCTGGATAGCTTTGTTCTTTTGAAAATTCTCACCACTTATGCAAATTTCCCTCTAAAAATTGAAGCTCTTGGTAAAATGAAATGATCAATGGTAATGCCTACTTATTCAGAGAAATCAATTCACAAACCTTGCTTTGAAATCATGGATTTGTAATTCAGTCACTATGTCATTACTTCTACATGTTGTGATATCAATTTTCCATTCTAGTCGTGGCATTCAAAAATGACAGGTGACTAATTTTGAATGATTTCTTTTCAATTAAAACCTTATTATATTCAAAATTATATCAAGATCTGATAAGATTGTCTCATTTATAACAACTCAGCAACTCTTTAAAGATGCTATCATAATCTCTACATTATGATTGGCTGACAACTGTACAATCATGGCGTGGTTGAAAACCTCATATTTTACCTTGGTCTCACTCTAGTTTCCTTCAGAGACTACGCAACTATATGATCTCTTTGTCGCGGAGCATTATCTTTAACTCTGGTTCTTTTCTGAGACTTAACAATCACCACACAATCTCCATCTTGATCATCTCTTAATCTCTGAAATCAATCTCTTAACTCACATTCCTTTTTAGATTCTGTGACTAAGGCTTTTGAACAACTCAGGCTTAAACCTTTAGTTCCTTTTAGAGACTACGTGACTATGCAAAATCAAAGTCACTTTAATATTTCATTAACTCAGAATTTCTTTCGAGATTATGCAACCATCACTAGATATTCCTTCAATCGGACAGTCAGCATGTAATCTCATATCCTTTCTGTACTTTCTCTTTTTTATCTGAGACTTCACAACTACCCTTTGATCAGTTTTAAATCTAATGGTTCGCGTGTAAACTCCTTTTATTTTCTCTTAACTTCTATTTACTGTGAGACTTTGCGACTTAAGCTATCTCCAAATTGCGGAAAGAATTTCTTAACCTTTGGTTTGTATTGAGACTTCATGACTAACTCAGATCTCTGAAAGACTTAGACACGTGTTCAAATCTGAATCATCATAGCTCAATCGCTTAACTTTCTTTGACTATTTGACTTTTATCAGTGACTTCATGCTATCCATTAGATCTTTTCTATTTCACAGCTCAGATCTCCTCGCTGGAAACCCTATTTAAGCTTTACTCAACTCTTATTCAACCATAGTTCTTATCGAGACTTCACGACTTCACTGAATCTCATTTTCTCTGAAAGAAATATCTGACTTAGGGTTTCTTTCACAATTGAACACCAGCCCTTGGATCCTTTTCTAATCTGACAGTAGTTGTGATACCTCTTAATATTTCATCCATCTGAACCTTCATCTTGTGACTTCATGCTGGCCATAGGATCTATCTTACATCAGACGGTAGTATTTTTATCTCACAGCCTTTAACTTAACCCTCACTTTCAAAAGAGATCATGCAACTGAAGGCTTTTAACTCATCTCTTAACCTTGGTTTATTTGTGAGACACCACGACTGTGTGAATTTGAAGTCGCTTTAAGATTCCTTAACTAAAGAGTTTACTCCGAGACTTTGCGACCACCGCAAGATTATCTCTCAGATCAACGGTTATCGCTCAATCTTATATCTTTTGAATTAACTCTTATTTCTCTTCGTGATCATGAGACTACATGAAATTTTAAACCATATTTAAACTTTGCTTTTGAATTTGATCAGCTTTCAAGACTGCACGACTGAATGAACTCAAAGTTGCCAAAGGTTTTTTCTAACTCTGGGTTTTCAAAGAGACTTTGCACACACTGTAAGATCATGATCTTCATCAACAACCTGTGTGAAATCTCATTACCACTAGAAACATATACTTTCCTTATAGAGATAACATGACTAAAGCAATTCACTAAGTCTCAAAGAGAAGTGGAATATTCTTAAGGTTTAAAGAGACATCGTGATTTACATGTAAAATATGAAATAGGCACATGAATTAAGTGACTTGGCTTTTTTTTTAAAAGTAACTGTGAAATAGAAGGGATTTTGAAGAACTAGGGTTTTTCCTTGGATATGCATGAAAACTGACTTGGAACTTAGGGTTTTACATACTTCTCTGATTTTTAAGCTTGAAGACCATTATATTGCAGAGGGATTTTGATAGAATTAGACAGGATTTCAACATTTATGCAGGAATTTGACTGAGAACTCAAAAAAAAATTTGGCAAGCTTCAAATCTTGAAATACAACCAACAAAGGGGATGAGTGGAAGTCTGCCTTTAAAACCATAGAGGGACTATATGAGTGGTTAGTAATGTTATTTGGCCTTACAAATGCACCTATTAATTTTATGAAGGTCATGAATGAAGTCTTAAAGGATTACATAGGTGTATTTGTAGTAGTCTACCTAGATGATATTCTCATCTTTAATAAAACCAAAGAAGAGCATATGAAACACCTAGAGATTGTGTTGAAGAAACTCCAAGAGGATAATTTAACCATCAACCTTGAGAAAAGTGAATTTATGAAACAATAGCTTATCTACTTAGGGTTTGTAGTTTTCCAAGGTGATCCAAAGATGGAAAAAAGCAAGGTTGAAGAAATCCTAAGTTGGCCTACTCCAAAAATAGGGACAGAAGTGAGAATTTTCCATGGTTTGGCTCAGTTTTATAGGAAGTTTGTGAGGAGATTCAGTGAAATTTGTGCAATTGTCCTAGATACTATAAAGGGTGGAGTCAAAACAAAGTTCATATGGACCAAGGAAGCCAATGAATGATTTGAAAGGTTAGAAAAAGTAGTGGCTACCCAACCAATACTGGTGTTATCAATTTTAGACAAATTATTCATTATAGAATGTGATGCTAGAAACATAGCAGTGGGTGCAGTCCTAAGTCAAGAAGGGAGGCCAGTAGCCTTCTTTAATGAAATATTTAATGAGGCAAAGTCAAGGTATTCATCCTATGATCTAGAGCTTTATGCTTTGGTACAAGCTCTTAAGAAGTGGAGGCACTATTTGTTGCCAAAATAATTTGTTGTATACACAAACAACCAAGCCTTAAGCTACATAAATACACAAGAGAAGCTCAGTTTGAGGCATATAAAGTGGATGGAATTTTTGTAATCATACACCTTCATAATCAAGCACAAGAAGGGAGTGAACAATAAAGTTGTGGATGCACTTAGTAGGAGATTTCTCGTTGTCCAAGAGATACAATTACAGAGCACAAGAATTGAAGGATTCAAGGATCTATATGAAGGAGATGCAGATTTCTCAGAGATCCACAAGGTATGCACTAATTTTGATAATCATTTCCATAGTGAATATGCTGACTATACATTGCAAAATGGCTTACTCTTTAAGGGTAAACAACTATGTGTTCCAAGGGGTTTGATGAGGGAGAACCTCATCCAAGAGAAGCACAATGGTAGTTTGAGTGGACACTTTGGGTTAAATAAGACCCTAGATCTTGTGGAGAGATTTTACCATTGGCCTAAGATGCAGAAGGATGTAAGGAAGTATGTTTAGCAATGTAGGGTATGTCAAAAATCCAAAGGGACATCCTCAAATGCAGTGCTCTATCAGTCATTGCCCATCCCAAATCGGCCTTGGGAGTGCATAAGTATGGACTTAATAGTGGGGCTACCTAGAACACCAACTGGTGTGGATAGTGTGTTTGTGGTAGTAGATAGATTCATTAAAATGAGTCATTTTATCCCTTATAAAACAACTCATGATGCTAGTCATATTTCTCATCTTTTATTTAAAGAAATGGTGAGGATCCATGGGTTGTCAACCGGTATTGTATCAGATAGGGATGTAAAGTTTATGGGGCACTTTTGGAAAACATTATGGAAGATATTGGGAACCAACTTGGCACATAGCTATGCATATCATCCTCAAACGGATGGCCAAACAGAGATAATTAACAGAGTTCTTGGTAATTTGTTGAGGTGTATAACCAAGGAATATGGGCAAGGATGGGAACAAGTCATTCCTCAAGAAGAATTTACCTATAATGATAGTACCAATAGGACTACTAGTAAGAGTCCATTTGAAATTGTGCATGGATTACATCCAAGGGTTTTATTTGAGCTTAGGGACTTAAAAGGTGATGAAGGGATCAGTGGAGATGCAGATGACTTTGCTTAGTCAATGAGAGAGGTTCATGAATAGGTGAGAAGGACATTAATGGAGGCTAATCAGAAGTTGAAAGAAAAAGTGGATGAAAAGAGATGAGACCTACAATTTGAGGTAGGAGACTTAGTGATGGTGTTTTTGAAAAAATCTAGACTACAAAAAGGCATACCAAGCAAGCTGCAAATGAAGAGGATTGGTCCATGTAAGGTGTTGGCTAAGTATGGCTCTAATGCCTACAAAGTAGATTTACCAAAGGAGATGTCCATTTCTCATATTTTCAATGTGAAGGATTTGATTAAATATAAGGTTCCAAAGGTAGAGGAGAAGAGTACAATACAGAGGTGATTAAGGATGTGGTAGAACTCAAAGTTTCTGGTCAGATCAAACCTCAAGCTGAGAAGGTACTAGATTCTAGAGTGAAGAAGTAGAAGACACAAGACCTACAAGGAGAACTTAGTGAAATGGAAGAATCAACCTAAATCAGAAGCTACTTGGATAATAGAGGGTGATTTCAAGAAGCATGGCATCAACCTGGAGTTCATCACACCTCAGATACCCTAACTTTCTTGTTACAGGGGGAGAATGGTGCAGGAGCACCTTAAGGTCTTAGTGAAGAACTTTGAAAATTGTGGCTTGTAGGTGGTTATAGAAAACCACAAGTGAAATAAGGATAGAGATAAAGTCCCATATTTGTGTGGATTGTTTTTTTAGGTAAGACTTTAGATTTTTGTGTGTGGTTTAGTCCAATAGGGTCTAGGCTCATTATTGCCTAAGGCTTAGGAAAGTCAAACTGGGTCAAACATTGACCAAGACTCAAAAATGGAGTGGCACATGTGGTTTTTTTGAGTGTTTTAGGGTCCAATGGAGTGGTTTGGGTTTTAGTTGAGCAATTTGGAGTAGTTGCAAAGCAAAATTGTAAAAGTTGCAAAAGTTGCTCATGACAACATTGCAACTTTGCAAAGTTGTCATGACAACATTTCCTAAAATGTTGCATTTGGAATTTAATGGGTCCAAATATCAGCCTTAGGGTCTAAAAACATGGGTATGGAATATATAAGGTTTCCCAAACCCTAATTGGAGAGTTGGTTGTCAGATTGTACAGACTAACAGAGTGAAAGCACTGATTTTGTGATACAGAGACTAATTTTGAACCATCATCCAACCTTAATGGATTGAATGGACTATTGTAATGCATTGAAAATTTAGATATTTTTGTTTAATTAAGAAATTTGGAGTTTATTTTATAATTTGGTGCATTTCTTTGTCATTTTGTAAATTCTTTAAGTTCTTCTGGTTCGTTGTCTTGAACAGAGCTAACCATGTAAATATGGCTCCTTGTTGAGTTCCCGTGGTTGAATCTCAATGGCCACTTGGAATAAAGAATGGAACTTTGTATATAGTATAAATATGTCTTTAGGGTTCATTTTATGTAGGGGAGCTATTATTTCAAGTACACCCTAGGCGAGTACAGATGTATTCGGTTAGGGATTTGCACAGTTGTAGAGGTAAGAAGCCTTGTTGAATGGATTGGTTTTTTCCAATATTGAGTGGAGTGGTGTAGGTAAATGTTACAAGGATATATGGTTGCAATTATAAGTTCATAGGAATCCATTTACAGCACTTAGTGAGACTAAAGAAGTCAGACTGGTTTACATGCCCTAGAAACCCTTAAAAATAGGGGTTTACTGGAAGTCCTGTGTATGGACACTATGGAGACCTAAGACCTAGGAAATATTGAAGCCTAGGATGTCCTTATAGATAATCCACAACTATTTTGGGGGTTTTTTAAGAGAATTTTATAGGAAATCCTGCAAGATTATTGGTTTTAGGAGGCCTAATTGGGCTAAAAAGGCTACAAGGCCTAAAACCTAGGAAAGAATGAACTCGATGGGAAATATTTGAAAGACCCTATCAGAGTGGACCAATATTGATTAGTGGTGAAGGGAAAATAGTGTGTAAGCCTATTTCCATTTCCAAGAATAGTTTGGGAGCATAGTGGCTTGAATTGAGCCTATGGATGCACAATTGAGAAGAGAAGGATTGAGGAGAGTTTGAAGTTGGTGGAGAGCTCTAGTTGGAGTAGAGGAACCATAGGAGTGTCATTTGGTTAGGGTAGAGAAAATTACCTTAGTAAGGTCATAGGAAAGGCCTTAAGAAGAGAAAGAAATCTCTTATGAGTCAGAGCTCCCCATCACTTTATATTTGCATGCATTTAAAATCAAGGCAATGCCCTCTATGAACTTGAATGAGACTTTATATTTGCATGCACATATAAAATTAGGGAAATCCTCTCTATGCATTCAAAATCAAGGCAATTCCCATTACAATTTGATTTGTGGTTTCAAATGATTCTTGATATTCAAATTGTTATGTGTTGGTTAACAATTTGTCCTCCCATTAGATTTGTAATCTCTGACTCTTTTAGCACCCAAGGTGAGAGAACAAAAGGATGTCACCAAAAAATGGGTCAATGTAAGTCTTCTATCACTGCCCTCTGAATTGACAGGTACAGCTCCCTGATTGAGTTTGATATGTAATGAATATGTCTTTCTATTGATCATCAGGTCATCTCTTGTGTGATTTAACCAAATTGCTTGTAGACACAAACAATTCAGGAAAAGATAATGTGAAGATAATCTACAACCTTCAATAGAATGCTGATTATAGATCATCAGAAAGACTACCTTCTAACTAAACCCATCTATTCTAAGCATGCATAATCTACTAATGAGAACAGAAGCAGAATCGTATACAGACAGCAAATAGAATTTCTTAGACCGCAACTACTAATCATGAAATGGAATTCAAGCAGAAATTATAGCTCCATATACAATTGTACTTCCCATTCAGATGCAATGTAAATAACAAGGTGAATAGGAGAAGAATCATACATGACTGGTAAATAGAATTACTTTCACTACAATCACATACATGAAATGGAATCCATCAGATAATTGCAGCTTCATATATAATTGTCTTGTCTATTAACATGCAGATATGAACTAAAATGGAACAACAAACAAGGAATAAAGCTTCTGTAAATGGAATTACTTCTGCTCCAATAACTAGTTTGCCGACGCTTTACATTGATTTTCTTCACAGTATTTATAGAGTTTACATACAATGCTTACTGGAAATGATTCAACTTCCAGAATACAAAAAGACAAGGCATAAAGAGAGAACATCTCGATGATAGAATTTGAAAAGCCAATCACTGACATGGGAATAAGAAAAGACATCATAACTGTGACACTTCAATTTGAATCCTTCATCTTTTCTTTAATGACATATATCGAGTCAAATCCATTGGGCTTCGGGGTCAAATAACTGTTTATGTTCAAACTTAGCCGACATGTAAACAGCAGTTAACATGATCCACAACTGACATTCATCCTTTCTTAGATGTATTAAAGAAAGTGCAGCATAGTTTCTGTCGTTATTTCATAAGAAATCAATCTCCATAATGCAATTGGCGGAAAATCCCAAACTGAATGCTTCCGGCGGAAAATACCAAATCTGTTTCTCCATTGCGGAAAACTAGACTGAAGCTTCTCCTTTGCGGAAAATGAACATGAGCGGTCATTTTCCGCTTTCTTTGCGGAAAACTCAAAAAGTGCTTCTCCTTGGCGGAAATTTGCAACTTGGCTTCTCCGTTGCGGAAAATTGGAACTTGGCTTCTCCGTTGCGAAAAATTGGAACTTGGCTTCTCCGTTGCGGAAAATTGGAACTTGGCTTCTCCGCGGAAAATGTATGAGGGGGTGCGAAACCCACAATAATGGAGAAGCCACTACCTGTCTTTCCGCACGTCATTTTTAAGTGCGCAGGGTACTTAACTTAAAGCACATGCTTTATTTGATCTCTTAAAACAATAATATTCCTTTTTAATAAATTGGGCCCACCTTATTATAACTAGCTTGCGGAAAATCACCTGAGAGGTGCGAAACTCGCGCAATGCAAAGTTCTGCCTTTGCGGAAAATTACCTTCTTAGGTAGAATTCCGCCACGGAGAAGCTGAAATCTAATTCTCTGCTTTGAGTCTTTCTTACCCGGAAAATTGAAAAAGTGCTTCAAAAACCCATTGTGGGGTCCACCACAACGCTCTTTCTTTTCTGCCTTTGTGGAAAATTACCTTCTTAGGTAGAATTCCGCCATGGAGAAGATGATTTTTGAAATCCCGCCGAGCTCGTTCTCGCTCATTTCTTAACCGAATTTCTCGTCGTTTGTTGCATTGGGATCATTGAGACCTGTAGAATCAATCCATACCAGCCTTTGATCTTTGTATGAGGAAGAACATCGATTGGAGCACAAATCTTTGCCGGGTTAGGATCTACAACCTACCCAAAATAATGAGACCTCAAAACAACCCGCCCGGCTAAGAGAAGGAAAGGCAATGACAGGGAAACCCGACAAAGATAGCCTACC
>MU226740.1:1226019-1249041 GCA_018584345.1 Thuja plicata
TATACAATAACATGAGATTCACAGGGTCGGCTACACAATTTTAAATAGGTCACACAAGAACATTTTCACAATGGGAAGGAATAAAATGAGGACCACATCACCCAATACAACACATCATGCTATAAGTCTCCTAAAAATAAATTCCTTCAATATGTGAGTAACCTTTTCAAACCAATCTTTCCTTGTTTCTTAAAAATTTTCCATTCTCATCTAGCTTGTTCTGGTATACCCTTTTTGTACCTATCACATTTTTGTCTTTCGGTCTGAGCACAAGTTCCTAGGTCTAATTCTTTTCTATTCGATTTAGTTCTTCCTTCATAGCATTAATCCAAATCTGATCATTACAAGCCTCTGCTACAGACTTAGGTTCAATTTTAGAGAATAAGCACAACAAAGCATGAGATTGTGTTTCTTTACTTATGGTAACAACGCATCTATTCTTATCTCTAATAATCTAATTTTATGAATGATTCTTTTGTACATACCTTGGTTTCTTAGTAGTGGATGTCGGTGTCAGTGTCAGCTAAATGTCATCTTCCTCTTTCTCGTCTTCTTTTCTTTTTTTCTTCTGCATTAGATTCATACTTTATATTCCTATTGGGAATCTTCTGAAAATCTTCATCAACCTTCCCATTCGCACTTTCCACAATCTTGTTCAGTGTTTTATTGTAGCACCGATACACCTTTCTTCTAGTAGATTATCCCAAGAATATTCCTTCATTAGCTCCTTTGTCAAACTTGCCAAGATTGTCTTTGTCTTTCCATATGTAACACTTGCTACAAAAAATCTTTAATACTTAACTGTCAATACTCTTCCATGCCATAATTCATATGAATTCTTTCCACATTTTTCCAGTATAGAACTCTATTGAGTGTATATACAACAGTATATACTTCTTCTTTTGAGTAGATCTCTGGTAGATTTACTTCTCTCAACATAGTTCTAGTTGCTTCTTGAATCATCTTATTCATCCTTTCCACAACATCATTCTGTTACGGTGTTCTTGTTACTGCAAAGTGTCTCTTAATGTCATATTTTTCATAATAACTTTCAAATGCATCAGATGTAAATCCTCCACCTTTATCAGATCTCAAACACTTAATGTTTCTACCAAATTCAATTTCAACTCTATCCTTGAATATCTTGAATTTCTCAAATGCTTCATATTTATCTCTAATAAAGGAAACCCATGTCATTCTTGAATAATCATCAATAAATAGTATAAACTACCTTTCACCTTGAAAACTTCTTGTTTTGGTTGGACCACATAGATCAATGTGCACAATCACTAGCACACCGATAGATGAATGATCTTTTTCCTTGAATATTTATCCTCTTCTTCTCTTCTTGACAACTCTTGCAAATTATGTTTATTCATTTTTCACAGTCTAGGTAAATCTCTCACTACATGAGATGAGCTTCTTCTCATCAAATTATCATAATTAATGTAACACATTCTCCAATGCCAGAGCCATTTTTTATCGATCGTAGATAACAAGCAACATCCTTCAGATGCTCCTTCTGGATATTTCTTCTTTTTCTCTTTCCTATATAAATCATATCTCCACATCTCTTCCTGATATCACATCTTTCATCCTTGAAAATAACATCATGTTCGTTCTCGCACATTTTTCCAACACTCAATAAATTGTGATATAAACCTTTCACATAATAGACACTATTAGTGTTATTCTTACCATCAAATGTAATAGATCCTTTACCAATATTATATGTTACCTAATTATCACCAAATCTAATAGCACCACCATCATATTTTCTAAGTGATACAAATTTACTTTTATCTCCAACCATATGATGAGAGAAACCACTATCAATTAGCCATTCATTTTTGTTCCTTCTAGCATATAAAGTAATTTCAACATTATCATCAACTTTAGCACAGATGTTATTGATATCAATTTCATAGTTCTCTTCTTTTTCAACATAAAACAAGCAATCCCTAGTCTCTGATTCATCATATGGGATACTAGCATCTTCATTCACATAGTAATCTTTTTTATTGAATCTTTTGAACTTTTGTCTAGGGGCTTTGTCAGGACATCTATTAGCCAAATGACCAATCTTACCACACACCTAAAGTATTTTAGGGCTAACATACATTTTTACTTGTTGGTACCTTTATTCAAGATTCTTCTGAATTTAGCCTCGAACTCTTCTTAATCATCACTGTCAGGATCATCTTCTGATTTTGTAGATTTTAATGTTGTCTCTGATTTGTTCTTGTCTCTTCCAAAATTTCTTAGCTCAATGTGGTCAGGATACCAAGCAATTGTTCTTTGGTAAACTTCTTCGGAACATACACCTCTTCAATTTTTAAAATTTTGTTACTATAACTGTCTTGTAATGTCATCCAAATATTCTCCATGAAATCCTCATCGGTAATAGTGCCTCCTTGGTTCTTGACTTCATTAACTACATTCTCAACTCTTTAAAAATAGATTTTAATATCTTCCTCATCTTCCATTCTCAGGTTCTCATAATGTTTCTTAGCTGTAAACTTCTTAGATAACTTGAATCTGTCATTTACTTCAAAAATTTACTTCAACTTTTCCCAAACTTCATAAGTTGTCTTCAATGAAATAACCTTTTCTAGTTCAGTCTTTGATAAATAACTAGTAATAAAATACCTCGCCTTTTCATTTTCCACATATTCCTCAATTTCATCCAGAGTAGTAAGCTCATTCTACGTAGGAATATACTTTGACTCTACATGCTTCCATGTCTTGTAACCAACCGATACCAGGCATCCTTTCATCTGATATTTCCATGAATTGTAGTATGATCCATCGAACATAGGAATAGTCAATTTGTGTGCCATCATATCAACCTCAAGAAATTAAGCTCTACACCGAGGAACCAGAATTTGATACCAATTATTAACATGTCAAATAACTAAGAGGGGGTGAATCAATTATTCCCACACAACTTTATAAAACTTTCTCTTTGTTGGTTAACACTTAAATAGTTCCAATAACAAATTAAGATTTATCGGTTTAGCACATTAAATATCCATAGAAAATATAAACATGAAATACACAGGAACACCAAAATAAAGAACACCAAATTTCACGTGGAAACCCCAAATTGGGTAAACCCATGGAGAAGATAATTCTCATGAAATTTAAAAACACCTATTAAACATCGAAAGGTGATTTGATACCAAGGCTCACTGCCATAAATACTCACTACAAGAAGGCTCACTATCGGTCGGCTCACTACTGATAAAGGGCCTCACTATGAATACTCAAGATCTCACTACAAATACACAAGGGCTTACTTCTAATATCCAAAGGCTCACTACCGATACATAGGGGCTCACTTTCGAAAGACATGAAAAGGAGTATAATCCACCTCTAAGATCTATAGACTTATCTGCACGAATACAAATCTCCTTTGCATGAATTTGTAGTCACTTTGCATATACTCCACACATAATCCACACATTCATACACTTGTATATTACATATTTTCTTATGTTCATGCATTAATTTTACAACACAATGAGATCCTCAAGGTTGGGTACACAATTTGAAATAGGTTTCACTAGAACATTCTCATGGTGGAAGGAATGAAATGAGGATGACCTAGACCAATACATTATGTCATGCTACAAAACACCTTCTCAAAGTTAAATGGTTCCAACGGATATAACAAAATGTTACAAAATTAAATCTAGGACCTAAACACATCCACATAGGATCGAACCAAAAGACCTATACTATAATATAGATTCCAAGGACCACAAGTTGTTGGTCAACATGTCAAACACCCCAACTGATATGTCAGTCTGTCAGTACACAACACTGATACAGGACCAAATCAAAAACATAGTAACTAATACAACATAAGCTAAGATATGAGTATGCTAACGTCAATGACATTCATTAATGAGAACACCATTAGAAAGCATCAAATTCACATTCAAACACCTTGTTCTTCTTTCTTCTTGTCTTCTTCTTATGCTTCTATTCCTTATCTCCTTTCTCATTTTATTTTTATTTTCCCTTCATATTCCTTTGATCATGTTTGCCTTTCTTTTCCTCTTCTTTCTCCCCCTCTGATCATTTTCTTGTTTTCTCCTTTAGTGTCACCTTTTTTCACCTTCTTGTCTCTATAATTCTTAGTAGTAAGTTTGGATACTTTGCATCTGATCCCTAGAACAGTCTTATGTCCATCCTTTTCATTCTTCTTTTTAGTTCATTTACTAGTAATGTGACCAAATTTATTACATGCAAAACATATGAATTTTCTCCTATTGACAGTATCTTTCCTCTTTCTCATGCTATCACACACACTTGAATCATGATCACGCACCTTACAAATGGAACACAGATTCTTCTTCTTGCAATCTACTTCTTTAGGTCCATTTTAATTACAATTAAGACACTTACCTCTAAACTTTTGAGCTTTAGGCTCTCTTGTCAAGTCCTTCTTCTTAGATTTATTCTTCTTCTTCTTCTCTGATTTAAACTTGTCCTGATTGAATTTGGAACATTCTCCTTTCTCTAAGTTAAGATCACTTTTGTCTTCTAACCTCCTCTGAATTAGAAATTCCTCAAGTTTAGCCGAAGTGATCTTAAGCTTTTATTTATAGTCATTTGCAATCCTAAGCTCTTCTTCCATGGATCTAACCCACTGATCATCCATGCAAGATTTGTGTATCTTTCTAGCTTTGTTCTCATAAATCATGCAAATATGATCTTCTAGAATTATATTTTTGTTCTTATGATGCTTTGATGTGAAGTTTCCTTCAACTGATTCTGGATTTCCATTATTCATAAATTGTTTGTCATCAAAATTATTTTGATTGTGAATCTTACTATGACTTGTAGATTCCTTTTCCTTGATTTCTCTATCCTTATCAGCTTTTCCTTCTTCTTGAATTCCTAATTTCTCTTACATGCTCTAAATTTGATTCTTAACAATAGTTTTTATTCCATGATATACACCAATACTTTTTTTTTATCTAAGCTATTTTTGCAATAATCAAATCGACTTTCACTAAATTGAGTAGTCAAGTAAATTCCTTCAGAATAATTCAAATTATCATACCTTGGTGTGTATATCTTCACTTGTGATTCTTGTGTTGTTCCTTCTCCTTTATTTGTATCATCCTCATCATCAATCTTCACCAAGGCACTTGTCATCTGATTCTGAATGTGTTCTTGCAATCCTTGATTATTGGTAACATCTTTTCCATCCTTGTATGATTTGGTTAGCCCTTATTCAATCTGAGTAATCAAATATCTTAATCCTTCATTATTTAGATGAAAAACATTTTTATTTATCTTGGATCCTTATTTAGTTCCTACTCCATGCACTCATTGACAATTTTATATTTGTTATCCTTGAAGAGAAATCTATATCCTTTGTCCATTAGTTGTCCAACACTAAGAAGATTGTTTTTTAATCCTTCCACATATAGAACATCATTAGTTGTATTCTTACCATCCAAGGAAATGATACCTTTACCTTTGATCATTCCTTCAGAGTTTTCTCCCCATTTAATAGTACCACCTTCATATTTCTCATATTCCACAAATTTTCTATTGTCACCAGTCATATGATGAGAGCAACCTCTATCAATGACTCATTCATCTTTCTTGACATCTTAAGCAGCTAAGACCTTCTCTTCAACTTGAGAAATTGAGATTTATTTTTTAACCACATTACTAAAAATATCATTAAACATAAGATCTTTAGAAACATTAATAGAATAAATACTTGGCATAAGATTTACAAACTTATGTTCATACTCCTAGATTAAAAAAAACACAAGCTCATAATCACTCTTAACATTATCAAATTCATAATCAGTGACTCCTTCATCATCAGCAACATAATGACATTTTTTCTCATATTTACACTAATCAGACTTATACTTAGGAAACCTCTTTGAACATTTAGAGGAATAACGTCTTCTCATTTTACAAGAAAAAAATTTAAAATTTATTTTCCCTTTGTACTTACCGAATCCTTTTGATAGTCTCCTTTTCACCGAACCTCAAGAACATTGTCAACAAGGCTCTGAGAGTATAAAAATATGTCATGCAAAACCTTGGAAGTACAAACCCTATGAATTGAAGACACCTGAGTATGTCCTAAACACACTCCTATATGTGCACCAATAAATTCCATTTTGATTGTGCACACCAACATCTTTCTATCTTCCTGTCAACACTGTCTATCACCCTATCTGCCAGTCACCAACTTTGACTTTGTATCATGCCCAAATCTTCATGATATCCTCTGAAACTTGGAGTGAACTAAGTATGGGCCTTATTCAACAATCTCCTATGTGTGCGACCTCATATCTGCAATATATGATCCTTACCATAAATTTGAACTTATTATTCCACTGGATAACCTGCAATAGTTAAGTTAACATAGAACAAATAAACCTTCTAATCACTTCCTCTGCTATGTTGACATCAATGAAAACACATCCAATATCCAACTTTCCAACAATCAAGTCTACGGGGGATGTATTATCAGTTCATATAGTAGAATAATCACACTTCTGGTTTAAATATTTTGAGTGACCAAATGTATTTTTGTAACCAAGAATCAGCAGGTCTAGACACTTCCAGAGTCATAAAGACAAGATAGAATTTATAGGCATGGCCGACATGTTTCTATCATGCTTGCAAATTAACTATTGGGAGTTGTTGAGTTGCATAGAGAAGAGATAAATATGACCCTTGGGTTGATTATTTCCATTCAAAAGAAGTATGTTTTATTGCCAAAGAAGGGCTCAGAATGGGTTGTTTGGAAAGAGTGTTTAGAATCTGGTGTGAGAGAAAAAGATTTTTGTAGATGGTACTTCAGGATATCTTTAAGGACTATGATGATATGTCAATTAATGCTTCATCCTATGGGTATGGAGGTATTGAAAGGTCCTTTGATAGGCATTAAGGTATGAAATGGTAAGGTGCAAGGGAAGGCTTTGTCTTCTTCTGCAAATTATTACAATCTTTATAGGTGTCACTCTAATTCTCTATGAGTGGGAGGGTTCAAAATGTGATCCAAATAAAATATTAAGAGATGATGCCATGATGGAAGCATGTACCCCTTGAGGATCACTTTAAAAATCTTCTCCCGAGAGAGGGGGAGTTGTGTATCTTGCATCCCATGGTCCTCTGTGACATGACCATTCAAGTGCGATAGTGGCGAGGCTCATATTTTTGGAAGGCATGCTAGATCACTCTGGCCTTGGGAAAAAATATAATACAAACATACATGAATAAAAAATGGAAGAACAATCATTCTAGATGGTAGATGATTCTCTGTAACTGATTTATGGCAGCTTTGTATGTTTTATGTAAGTTTTTGATCTATATCTTGTAGCATCTCTTACATCATAAAAGAGATTCCAAGGATGATTAGAGGAGGCTGGAAAAAAAAATTTATTTTTTTATTCTTTTTTGGGGGGGGAAGTGTGTAATTAGAGATTCCTAGGTTATGTAGTGTGCAGAGAGAACTACAAGGCTTCTTATGTTTAATTTTATAATTAGGGGTGTTACATTTTGTGCATTAATGTTGTAACAGTCATGGGATTGTCTCCATAGAGTGTATTCAAAATAATATTAATCTAATAAACTAATGGTTTTTTTCATTCATCTTCATAGATCTTAATTGTAGAATGTGTTATTCAGTCAATGAATCTCTTTCAAGGATAGGGATTTTTGGCTTCCAAATCAACATATTGGAAAGATCTAAGAATATGCCAAGTTCTATAATCAACTTTCCCTAGTGACTTGGCCAATGAACAAGATCAACCTGTTTGTCGTTGAAAATAATCTACTCTTTAAGATCTACAAGATCTAGGTGGGTGCACATGTACACCAACTTAATCCATGAGTTGATGTTTTTTTTATAGCATATAGCTATCTTTCTCCTTATATTTATTTTCTACTCTCTATCTCAAAGTGGCATGTACCTTCAAAATAGATTTATTTGTTGATTATCTAACTAATTCTTCAAATTTTGATCTACAACTATCTTAATCTTTTCTTAATTACTAATTTAATATATCTTCCTTCTGAAGCTACTCTTTTTATGCCTATCTTGATCTTATTTATCTTCTACCTCTTCTGCTTCTAATTTATCTACTCTTACTGAACTTTGATATTTGTTGTTGTTTTGAAAATTTTGTAATTTGTGTATAAGACCAGTCCCTTATCCTTAGTGGGCACATAGTCACTTCACTCCAAATCTTTATGTATAACTTTGTGAGACAATGTTTAAATTTACCCCTTAGATAAATCTGTCAACTATTCAATTCTTAGTGCAAGGTAATTATATATGTAGCACACCAATTAGTCTTGTTGATTTTAACTTCTCCTTGAGTAGGCAAATCAGACAAGAACCACAAGGACAACACTTTTCAAATTATTCTTGATTATTCAAATTAATGTGATAACAAATAATCTTTTGTATAAAAATTCAAAATATCTTTCTATTCCTTAAATTGAAAATCACAAAGAACTGATTCAAAAAAAAATTATCAACACCACAACTGCAGAGAAAGAAACTGAATCATTATATTATCTTTGCATAACTGAGTACATATATTTGATGTTTGTATCTCCTATATTCTAATCTATATCTCCTAATTCCAATTTACTATGGTCTTCATTTATCCTTTATACAAAATGAGGAGAAGAGACAAGCTTCAGACCGTTTACATTGCACCCCTTCATAACTATAATTACTATCATAATAATTTCTTAACTAAAAATTTGAGAAACACAATGGAACAAGAGAAAAATAAGACAGGCCTTCTATAATCATCATAGTACAATAAGGGAACATGTAACATTTGGTCACTCTTCAAGCACATCATCACCAACCTACTCCTTGTCATCGCTTGTCTATTCTTCCTCTCAAGACTTTATTTTAAGAGGCCGCAAGTACTCCTCCACTCATTCTATAACCTTCACATGCATATGACAATAATATTAGAGCATATATGGCATGATAAGTACATCATCTTTCCATTTCTTGTCGGCTATAGCACGGACTTCTAGCACAAATTTTGAAAACCTTTTTTCAAGAACAATTGCTCTATCCAAGAACATGTTGAAAGTTTGTATTTTCAAATCCCTATCTTCCTTCAAATGCGAAATATACTCAATTTTCCACTCTTCAAGGCCTTTAATGCGACCTTCATTGTCAATGAATTCACGGATTGACCAGTGTTTTATTGTATGAAAAGATGATATTTTCTCATTTATCATTTTGTCCTCCACATCTATGTACTTAAGTTCCTCCAAGATAGCACTAATAATTTTTTCTATTTCCTTTATCTTTTCGGGTGCATCTGGATCCCTTTGAGTAACTTCACATAGTCTTGTAAGGTCATAATGTGATGGTTTCCATCTTTTAGGAAGATCCTCTAATCGTGGCCTCTGTTTGTGGAATTTTTGTAGCATATCCAATAATATGTGATAACCAAAATAAATCTCTTCACATTTCATCATCACCAATTCAACCCTATGGTTTAGCACTTTCTCAAGAGTATTAAACTCCTATTTTGAAATTTCCTGTGTGAGTTCTTTATTGGCATCTTTCAGTTCCTTGATTTATTTTTCATATTTCTCTTTTTTTTCTCTCCATTCCTTATCATCTATAGCAATATCAATAGGGTTGGAAGGGGAATCCTTTTGTAATACAAGAGATCTATTGTGATCACCTTTTAATTCCCTTAATTCCTTATTAAGATTGGCCTTTTTATATATATAACTCATTTACAACTATGCTTAGATTTGTTTCCCTCATGTGAGCCTGTCCAATTTGTTCCTGCATATGTTTTACTTGATCTTTGTTGAACATGGCTCTATGCATGAGCTTTATTGTTGATACTAATGGGAAGTATCTTGTATATTTTGAACCATGACCATTCCATCATTTCCTTTGGCAATGTCAAGCAGTTTGGGTTTGTGGGGGTCTTTAAAGCTAACCCATGTAGTGAGAACCTAAATTTTTTTATATATCTTGACCCACTTATTTTCTCATATGTATTAAATTATTCCATAAATGTGGAGTCATCTTTCTTTCTAACTTGATCAAGTAAAAAAAATGCTTCAAAGATGAACTTGGAACAATTAACATGTTACTTTTCAAAATGATTTGCCTAGCTTCACTAGGAGTAATGTTGAATTCATCTAATTTCATATCCTTGATGGTTTGGTTGATAATTTCCTCATGTTGAGACTTATCATCCCCCATTAAATTCAACTGTTTATTTTCCTTGAAATCCCTCATTTTCATTTGAATCCAAAAATCCTCAAATTCTTGAGATTTAATGAGATTTTCATCCTCTAGGAACCTGGCTGATATAGCCTCTCTCTCATCAATAAATTCATTTGATTTTTCCTCCTCCTAGAGTTGAGCTTTGTATCCATAAACTTCCTCTTGCAATGCTAGGAGAGATTCAGGCTTATTTACTTCTTCATCATTTCCAAGTGCCTTAAGTGCACTAGCATCCTCTTTTGCATCCCCTTCTCCTTCAGACTCATCATAGGGTACAATAGGTACCACCTCATCCCTTTTCTACTTCTTAGTTAGAAGGGAACTAGGTGCAACTTATGAATATGATGAGTCATGAATAATCAAATGTTGATTCTTTTTAGGAGTCTAAATCTAATGAGTCATGAATAATCCTTTTTTCATCCTATCTTCTTCAATTTTCTTAAGGATATTCCACTTCTTTCCCCTTTGCATCACCTCATCAAAATTCATGCAATTTCGAGCAATATACTATGTTCATCTTATGCTCAATTATTTTGATAAAAGAATGTATGTAGCCCTCAAGGTAATATACACTTTCATCTCCATATTCCAGATGGTATCCCTCATTTAAATATTTTTGGAGAGGCTTAAGAGCATCGAAACCAATAGAAAACCCTTCATACTTATATGTGTGAGGAAGAAAGGTCCCCTTTTTCCTTGGAGCTATGGATTCCTTTTCCAACTAGAGCATCTACCACATGAACTCTAAAAAGGCTATTCTTTCAGGAACACAGACTGGTAGCTGATGATAGGAGCTTGTTTGCACCCATACAACCTAATGAGAGTATGTTCCCTCTTTAAGAACCAATCTACAAAGTTATGAGTATGCCCCTTCTTAGGATCATACTCCAGTGGCCTTATAACTCTCCTTATCTTGAAAAGAAACCTCTCAACTTAATGTTCCAATGCTCTGAATATCCATATAAAAAATGAGTCTTAAATTTTCCTGAAATCGGAGTCTTTTCTATCTTTGTCCTGTATTCGACACCACAATTGGACAGGAAGCCTATTTCCTCGATTGTATATAGTATTCAATTTCATACTATGTATGAAATCATCACTATTCCTAAACAAGATAAAGTGACACAACAAATAATAATGTTTAAAAACCCGTTTTTGTTTCCATTTTACCAACTAGTTGTGTATAAGCCTTTCAAGTTCACTGGCAATGCCAAACTTTAGGTTGACATTAGGGTTTTGGATCCTCATTAACATAAGCATTAAATCAATAGGCATTTTGGGTTTGGAATCATCACCACATACTTGGCACCAACCATTATTATTTTTCTGGAAAAAAAATCATGAACCCTTGAGTAGAAAATGGTGTAGTTCCCAAAATGTGTGTATGCCTATTATTTAACCCCCCCCCCCCTTTTAAATATGTCACTTCCCTCAAGCTTAAAGACTTTACCAACCACTGGTAATCAACTAGATACTTCTCTCTATCAATATTTGTCAAAACCTTCTTGTTCAAACCAAAACACTCTACTAACATGACTTAGTAACAACCAAGATAGGATTGTCATCAATCCCTGTCACTATTCTAGTTTCCTTTTTATAATTTTGTGCTAATAAATCAATAACTTCAATGTCCACAAACATATTAGGAACTATGACTTAGCTAAGTCCAAATTCCACGGGTTTTCCTTCCGAACACCCTCATCCTTGTTATTATAGAAATACCAGAACAAGGTTCAACCTAGGACTGGTATTTTCGCATCCCTACACTCTCCCCATAAGTTGTAAAATGAATTCTTAGCATCAGTATCCTCTGACCCTAACAATGCATCTAATAAATCTTTCTACATAGGAACCTTGGGTTTTTCTTCTTTCTTTTTACCCTTTTCCTCACTTTCTACGACTTCCTTCTTTCTAGGCATTGCTGAATTAAAATATTTCAAGCTCAGAGAGAAGTTTAAACTTACTAAACTCCTTCCTATAAATTTTTTGAACTTTTGCAACTCGTGTTCAAGCTCATCTAACTTCTCTGCACTTGCTCCACTCTCGTCTCAAAAAAAATTTGAAAACTCAAATGGGCATGTGTGTACATTTAATCCATGTGCCATCTTTATAATTCTGAGATGATCGAGATTTAATTTACTTCGCGTATCCACATGTGTGTTTTTTCATCACAATGAAGCGATAATCATTTCACTTTAATTTCCCCTTCGCCATATCGCAATTCCATCTTTTCACTTTCGCAAAATGGTGACAATATTTTGCCATTTCGCAAGTGGTCACAACGGCCTTCGCGAAATAGTGATCTTTTTCCACTTCGCAATGTCCTTAAAACTCACATGCAAAAGAACGATATTTCTCTATATCCCAACCCTATATTTCATACCCTGCAAAACAACGATGACTTCATTGTTTCACAACCCCTCCTTTTGGCACCTATGAAACATCAAAATATATAGGAACCCAGGAAAATTTAGTTATTAAGAAATTTTAAAATGTTATGTTGACACTTATGGTTCACTTTTGAGGAAAACGATACTCTTTTGGGATCAAATCACATAAATCTCATGATGACCTATGGCAAAAGTTTTGATATAATTTTTTACCACTTGTGGGTTTAAATTTGCAAGAAAACTCTTGCAGCTTCAACCTTTGTAAAGGTGTCTCCCTACATAATCAAATACAAAATCTTAGTGATAACCTGTGAGGGGTGACAGAGGGAATGACTACTCAAGATACTTCAAATTTAAAGTTTTCTCAAATTTTAAAAGGCTTCGGCATGGTTTAAATGATTTGAATGGATAACAATGATTTGAATATAGATAGAAATATAAAGAGGTATAAAAAATGCTAAAGAAAAAATTGATACATATAATATCTGGCCAAAAATTGGGGGGTTTTGAATTCGGGCTGTGTGTTGGGAGGGGGTGACAAGAAATGAGTATAGGGCAATATTTTTTCAAAATAGGGGATTCTTTAATATGCCACGAACACACGTGATATAACCCTGGTTCACTAAGTGAAGCTCCCGTGTGATAATGGTGGGTTATTTTGTTAAGGGTTGGAATTTCAAATGTATAGTTTTTCAACCCCATTTTGTGGCGTATATAGGGGGACTACCTTATCGGTCTGGTGATATTCAAGGATATTTGGTATTTTAAAGTTGTATATTTTGATGATGTATGTATTGGGGTGGTGTTGGCAGGGGGGTTGGTGGTTTCTTGGACTTTGATGCAGACTTTGGTCTATTTGGTTATTATGTACTATTACTTTACATTATTATTAATAAAATTAAACTTTACCGGTTTTTTAAAAAAAAGAATATAATTCATAGATTGATGTATTGATCATTATTATTGTTATTTTTTAACTCTTATCAAGCTAAATGTAATAATGATGATATAATGATGCATAAAAAATAGATTAGAAGAAAGAATAAAAATGTAATTAAATTAGATGTAATAATATCGATATAATTATGTTTTAAAGATTGATAAGAAGAAATAAGAAAATATTAATCAAATTTATCATAATAATGATGATCATATCGATACTTTAAAATTTATTAAAATAAAGAAGACGATCTTAATCAAATTAGACATGATAATGACCATTTAAAATTGATTTTTTTTAAAAAAATAACTATCTTACGAGAGACCTCTCACCCACCTACATTCAAAAAGTAGGGGTGAAGTGAGTCGGAGATTGTATATTGGGTTGGGTGGGGATTATAGTTTCAATATTACTCAGCCTCTGAGGGGACTTCATCCCACCCCATTCAAAAAGTAGGGGTGAGGTGGGTGTGAGGCTAGAGATTGGGTTTGTTGGGAGTTATAGTTAAATCTATTGTTGATTAGAAAGAAGATTTCTCGACGAAATCTTTAAAAACAATCGAATTTGTGACTCCAATTTGTTCTTAAACCTTCTCTTCTCTAATTTACTTAAATTAAACATAATAATCATAATTTAATAATATTTTTTAATTTAAAATTCACTAAAGATGAATGAATACTTTGAATAACATCCACAACAAATGGAACTAATACACCTAATGAATGAATGGATAGAAAATTGAAGGATCTATCCTCTCATATTATTTAACAACAAACGTCAACATCCTTCATATGGACGAATGCATTAATGGAGAGTGGCAAGCAGAAACAATTCTGGTAGGAATGCTTTCATTAATAAACACTAAATATCTTTTTGTCAACTCCTACAATTTGATATTTATGTTTCCTTACAGAAGGTCTACAATATAAAGTGTGTTCTTCATTCATCAATCATTGAAATCCTTGAATTATAACCTCTGTGATTATCCATTCTCCATCCATCATATAAAAATTGAATTTTTGATCAAGTTTTCCCACACGCGTGCCTGCCATTTCAGCAATTGGGTCAGTTCACAAGAGAATGATTTAATGCTTACAATCTTCTTAATCTCACAAGTTGCCCAGGACCAAAAAAATCCTTTGAATGTTGGAGTAGTAATCATACAATTACTTCACTCAATGTACGTACCATATCTTCATTCAACCTTAATCTTAATGCTCCTCATCTTATTCAGTCCTTGATTGTGTACCTTTTGAAACCAATTCTGCTTTTGCTTTCTTTTCAACGTCTTCTGCCCGTTCAAGGTGATCAAAAGTCCTATTTTTGTTTTCATTCAAGATCTGACCCAAAAATTCAACTTTTGTTTTCATTTTCTCCTTAATTCGCTCTGTCCTTTCAAAATCTGATCAAAAGACCACTTTTAGCAATCTTTTCTCCTTATCTATTAGGTGAAAATCTAAATCTAGCTCCTCAAAGTAGAATTCAGCATAGGAATAGTAGAAGTAGAAGTGTATTAGTAGTCTTTATAGCTGTTTTCGTATATTCACAATTCTTAACATTATATCAGATTTTGATTATTTTTTTATCATCTTTGTATGCAACTTAACTATTTATTGGTGTTGTTCTTGCTTCTCCGTAGTAATGGCCCAACTATTGGAGCTCATATTCCTACAAGGATCAAATATGGTCATTTGAAGATATCGTCTCATACCTACATAAAGATGCCCCAACAACTGTGCACTACAACCACCTCAAAAATTGTCAATACTTATGCATAAATGTCACAGTAGTCGTTCAAAAATTGTCAATACTTATGCACAAATGTACCAATAGTCGCTAAAAAATTCTAACTACTGTGGGCACAAGTGGTCGACTATTGGTATATGATATATTTTTAAATGGGCTTTAAATTATCAATTTTTTTTTAAAGTTAGTAATTGTGGCAGTGTGCAAGCAAGGAGTAAAGGTAATTGGAACATGGGCAGTAACTAGTGGTTTTCCCCTAAGCAATTTCATGGATAGAAGAAAGATGATAGTGTTAGTTACCGTTGTAGCATGACAATGAAGGAGAAAGAGGGTCATGTGTCAAGTGCTTCTAGATAAATTGTCTTTGTTTTCTAATTGATTTTTCGGATTGCATAGTTTATCCGAAAGCACTTAACACATACTATATGGACTATGGAAAACTCATCCCTACTAAAGAGGGTCATGTTTGAGAAACAATGACTAATGTTGAGGCAAGGAATTAAAGGCAGTTAATAGCAATTCATCATAGACCTTTTAGGGGTTTGAAGGTTAGAGAGGCTTTGTGCAATAGTGATAATAGTTAGAAGTGATATGGTTCATGTTAATTTTTTATTCATAACACATAGGTTGAATAGGCAAGAAGTACTTAATAAGACATAAAATATTATTATTTATGTAAACTAATAGGGATATTTGAAATAATTATAATGAAAGTTAAAACCTCATAAATAACAACAAAAAGAGAAATGAAATACTATTATAGACTTTAAGATGGTTGAGAGAAACCCACCTCATAAAAAAATATTGCAAATATGTGAGTGTATAGTGACTCTGTTACTCCAATGAAAAACATGTTTGATCTCTTACCCTTAAGCTACCACAAGAGCTCTCAAGAAAATAGTTATGTTCCTTAAGACCAATTGTACAACTCTCCCAAAAGACTCACCTACCTTTGATTATATTATAGTCCTAAACTATGATAACTACAACAAGTATTCTCACTACAATAGTTCCCACTACCACTTTTGGAATCTACTTGATGCTCAATTTGAACTTACAATGAACCAATATAGAGCTACAAGGCCTTATAAAATCTTTACAAGTTGAAAGGAATGAAGACCATGACAAGCCAAAAAAAATAGAACATCACTAGATATTTTCATAAGCTCAAGCAAAATCACCAATCTCAATAGAAAGGTTGATGTAAGTTTTTCAAATCGAAATAATGGTTACAAAATTGTCATTAATAGTTTTAAAAACACCCATAGTGTCATTTTTCCTTTCTTTACAATATTTTAGTAGATAAAAATTTTGTACAAAAATTCAAACGGAAATCATACTATTAACAAGCACACAAATTTTCAAGGGAAATATAATATGCAAATAAATTTAGGTCTTGACTTTCTTGAAGACCAATTTTCAGACCTGCAACAAAAGTATTCATTTTTTTATAAAGTTGTGAGATGGTGGAATGGGATCCACTAGTCTAAACTAAGAATCAAGTTCATTCACATCAACTCACATTGAAGGATAATTCAAGAGGCCCAACTTCAAACCTATTGGTGAGAGTTGGGTGCAACGGTTGAAATGTCCTCCTTTTTTCTTGTTTGTGGTTTGATTGATTGAATTGTTTATTAAATGTGAGAACTATGATAAATGATGTAAATATGATGATAATTAGCATAAGCAATAAGCTATAGACAAGATATAAAGACTCTAAGTACATATCTGGGAAAGGGAATCAAATAGGAACCTTTCACTAAAATTTGGGCCTAATAATGTGGGACTATATGGATAGGTGACCCAATCCCAGATGTGTCTAATGTGAATATTATAAACAACATATACTCGTGTCACTCTGATCATCTCCATGAAATTTCAAGGAAAAACCATTAGACTATGTGGCTAGGCAACTTGTGATTCTGGGTAGGTCAAGGTCCTATATCCGTACTATATTTCTAAATTCTCACTGTCATTATGAAGCAATTGCCCCTACATGCATACAAGTGAATCTTTGTTCCCTCAAGCCAACCACCTCTTCCTCCCACCTCCCTAAGGGTTGTCCCCTGCAACTAGAATCTCCCACCCAACTATCATTATGGAAGTAGGGTGATAAATGGAAAAATTATAGTCAGTATATATGGTTGTATGTGCCCAACGGTTGCGAGAAGCCGTCAGACTTTTCTACTTCTTTAAAGTTTGGATATCTTTCTCTCAACTTTCTCTTTCTATATTTTCAGTTACTCTCTCTTGGATCTAAATTTTTGCACACAAGATAATAGTGGGTTGTATATGGACTTGCATCAGTCAAACCATGGTAGGAATTAACCTACCCTACAGTGATAATGATTAGAAATGATGCTTAATCTAAAGTAAATGTTGAATATGACAAGATTATACCTCAAGCTTCATAATGTTGATCAATGCACTGCTCTTTGGATAGGACCCTCAAATGTTTATGTAACGACATAACCACACAACAAGATCAATCATGAAAACTCCTTTGCATGAGGATTGTTGTAACTTGCTACACCTTAATGCTAAGATCTTAAGAATTTTTATCATAGTGTTTTCTCTAGGAATTGATTAGGATGTTTGAGTGATGTGGGATGTGAAATGAATTAGAATTGATGCTCTTATATAGGGTTCCCAAGGTGTTTCATAAATTATGCCAACTTCCAACAGTCATATGCAAATATCATTGATCGAATAACAACTAGAAACAATTGACACACTAAAATGTCCAATTTTGGGGAACTATGGTGCTAGGACAAATTGTGTTGCATGGGTTAGAACACAAGATTAAATCTTCATACTAGCATATGAGTACAATTTGGAATTTAATTGGCCACAAATAGGCTTTAAAAAATATATGAGGAGAATCACTAAGTCAAGCGCCCAAAAAGAAGTGTGAAATTGTAAGGGGTTATAATTTATGACAATATATTTAGCCCCTAATTTAGTAGAAGTATGAAATTATACTCATGGTAAAGTAGAAGAAATAGAGATAAAGATAGAGCAAATGGGAGCAAGGCTTCAAAGAGATAGTATTTTACTAAGTTTGAGAGAACAGACTGTTAGAATAGTCCCAAAGGATAACTAAGAGGGGGGGGTGAATCAATTATCAACTAATTTAATTCTTTTCTCTTATTAATTCCAGAATAGCATAAAGTAAATGCACATTCAGATAACACAATAGACAACACCACAATTTGGTTACGGGGAAACCAAAAGGTAAAAACCCCCGTGGGAATTAGCACCCACAATGAACTATACTTATTTATAATAATCCCTATTAGAAGATCTTGCAACCCTGTTAGGAGTTGTTATTTACAATGCAATAAGTATAGTGACCTGGTTAAGGGTCTGACCCTGTTAGGAGTCTTTTACAAATAACCTTGTTAAGGGTGAGGACTCACTGTCCAAAAGCTCACTGTTTCAATGGTGAAGGCTACAACCTTCTGTAGAACAGATATGCACTATATCTGATGATGAACTGTAGAGTAGACCTGTTGTCTTGATCAGTTCCAATGTAATGTAATCTTCCACTGCTTCTTCACATAGATCCTTGATGAATGAAATATAATTGATATTTTGCTCTGTACTTTTTCTGTCTCTTTTCTTATCATTCACACTTAGCGTTCACAAATGAACTACTATAAGTATCTTCCACAAAGTATAAGGTCACGATAGCTGTGGGAAACACTTCACCAACTTCCTTGTCGGCTTTAACTAAGCACGCAATCAGGATTAAGATTGCGCAACATGAACTGAATAGACGTGACGCTTCACTGAGTCGGCTCCACCAAATTATCTCAAACAGCACGATCTAGATGAAACATGACAAGCACTCTTAACTAGACATAGTTAACTCATAACTAATCATGAATATAAATACACGTATCCTGAAGATAGTCGCAACTCAAGAAACATGGTAAATACGTCGGCTCTGAACAGATACTCTCCAGAAACTGTAACTGCCAATAACAGATTAGCACAACTTAACTGAAACATCAAATCTGATCCTGCGTATATGAACAAAGCATCAACAACATGTCTACAACATGAATATAACCGTGCAAGGGTTAATATCACTTTTCTGATAAGTACATACAGAACACTGTTGTATATTATATGTTTTCATCAATGACAAACATACAATCACCTAGCTGCCAGAAGTAAATCTCCAACAATCTCCCCCTTTGACATTGATGGCAACATATGACATTAAAAACATCTTCAGCACATGGTGTCCTCTTTCTTTTTACAATCTTCTCAATATCCTCATCAAAGATTCCTCTACACTATTGTAGCTCCTATGTCTGTGTTTTTAAGTTACATGATTATATACTCCCCCAGAGTATATGCTCCCCCTTACTACATACTCCCCCTTTGACATCAATGGAAAAGGGCACGATAAACAATTAGGCACAGGTACTACTCCAGAAATAGAGTAGTCAACCATTCATCAGTCACCATGGACTGATGTACTTGCTGCTTTATCTAATCAGACTCAGGAAAGGGGATTACTCCCAACTTCTCCCTGAGATACTCAAAAGTATCTTTTGATAAAGGCTTTGTGAAAATATCTGCCAACTGTTCTTTAGTGCTCACATAGTCCAATTTTACTTCTTTGTCTACAACTTTTTCTCTAAGAAAATGGTATTTGATCTCAATGTGTTTTGTCTTTGCGTGCATCACAGGGTTCTTGGACATGTTGATAGTGCTAGTGTTATCACAATGAATAACAATAGGATAATCAACCTAAATACCAAAATCTTTAACCGTCTGTTTGATCCAAACCATTGTTGAACAATTCAATGTTGCTACAACATATTCAGCTTCTGCTATTGGCTGAGAGATACAATTTTTTTTCTTGCTTATCCAAGAAACCAACCTATCTCCAAGAAATACTGCTCCTCCTGAAGTACTCTTCCTGTCATCAATACAACTTGCCCAATGTGCATATGTATATAAATGAAGTTGTACATTCTCTGATTTAGGATACCATAAACCATAGTCTATAGTTCCCTTTAGATATCTAAATATTCTCTTTATTGTCATTAGGTGATTCTGCTTGGGTTCAGCTGCAAATCTACCAACAATGCCAACTGCATTATATATGTCTAGTCTAGATTGAGTAAGATATATAAGTTTTCCAATCATAGACTTGTACAATGTCTTGTCTATTATTGTGGAATCATCCTCTTTAGAAAGCTTGCTTCCCTGTTATCATAGGAGTGCATACTGGCTTATAGTCTTCCATCTTGAAAGTCTTCAATATTTCCTTCACATATTTGGGTTGATTTATGAATATTCATTTATCTGTCTGCTTTACATTCAATCGAAAAAATATTTTATAGGACCAATCATGCTCATTTCAAATTCATTCTACATTTCTTTTGCAAATTTTGCACTAAGTTTGTCATTACCTCCAAAGATAATGTCATCAACAAATATGGAAACAAGTAATAATCCATTAGGTGTCTCTCTTATGAATAAGTTGTAATCTGCTTCTCCTTTCTTGAATCCAATCTTGGTAAGATAACCATCTAGTCTCTCATACCAAGCTCTTGGGGCATGTTTAAGTCCATAGAGTGCTTTCTTCAATATGCATACCATGTAGGGTTTATCTGATAGATTAAATCCTTCAGGCTATTCTATGTAGACTTCTTCCTTCAAGTCACCATTCAGAAAGGCTGATTTGACATCCATTTGGTATACTTTAAAGTTTTTGAATGTTGCATAGGCCAAGAATAACTTAATGGCTTCTAGTCTGCTCACAGGGGCAAATGTGTTAGTGTAATCTATTCCTTCCCTCTGTGCATATCCTTTACACACCAGTCTTGCTTTTTTTCTGACCATTGTACCATCTTCATTCATCTTATTCCTGAATACCCACTTTGTTCCAATCACATTTTTGTCACTAGGTCTAGGAACCAATTCCCATGTATCATTTTTTATTATTTGAT
Organism: Thuja plicata; assembly: GCA_018584345.1. Classification (NCBI taxonomy): domain Eukaryota; kingdom Viridiplantae; phylum Streptophyta; class Pinopsida; order Cupressales; family Cupressaceae; genus Thuja; species Thuja plicata. The sequence continues at coordinate 1,247,344 of MU226740.1, forward strand.
CTAATTCTTCTTCCATTGCTTTTTGCCAATCAGAATCCTTGCAAGCATCTTCAACACTTAAAGGTTCAATCTGTGAAAGTAAACATACCTCTTCATCCACTGTTAAACTTTTTGCTTTAGATCTAGTCAAAACACTATTGCTCTAATCTCCAATGATATCATCTTTTGAATGGTATCTAGATGTGAATTTTGGAGCTTTTGGTGTGACATCCTCATCTATAATCCGTGATACTTCTTTGCTTGATTCAAGTTCATTACATGATACATCAATGCAATCAAACATTTCTTCAATAACAGTGTCTTTACTGCTAGGCCTGGGTCCATCCTCAATCATAGGTGCATATTCATAGTACCTCTCTTGAACCATGAACTTCTCATCAATATTTACATGAGTACTTTCAATTATCTTCTTTAGTCTTAAATTAAAACATCTGTATGCTTTGCTTTTAGTAGAGTAACCAAGGAAAATACCTTCATCGCTTCTAGCATCAAACTTACCAACACCATCATCTCTCTTGATGTAGCACTTGTTGCCAAAGATTATGAAGTATTTTACTATAGGTACATTACCAAACCAAATTTCATGAGGTGTCTTATCTGCGCCTGGCCTTAGTTGTGTTATGTTGATAGTATAGACTGTTGTATTGATTGCATCTCTCCAATAGGTGTGCGCAACTTTTCCTTCAATCATCATAGTGCATGTTGTATCAAGTATGATCTTGTTCCTTCTTTCTGTAATCCCATTCTGTTGAGGGGTTCTAGGAGCACTCAACTGTCTTTTGATCCCATGTTCTTAGCAGTACTCATAAAACTGGTCAGAGGTGAATTCTCCTCCTCTATCTGATCTTAGATATTTTCGTTTTATTCCAAATTCATTCTCAACCTTAGCTTTGAATATTTTGAATTTCTCAAAGGCTTCAAACTTCTCCTTTAAGAACGCAACCCACATCATCCTTGAAAAATCATCAAAAAACAAAATGAAATACCTTTCTCCATATTATGATCTTGTTTGAGTAGGACCACATAAATCTGTATGCACTAGGTCTAATTTGTTTTTGGTTGAGTTCTGCTTACTTCTGAAAGAGCTCCCTACATGCTTTCCCATAACACATTCCCTGCACATTGTGTCAACTGGTCTTGCAATACTTGGAAGGTCTCTAAGTGCCTTGGCATTTCTCATCTTTACTATATTGTCAAAATTGATATGACAGAATCTCTTGTGCCATAACTGACTGTCATCCACTTTTGCAACAAAACAACTTAGATCTGAATTGAGCTAAAAAATATTACCTTTTGTTTTTGAGCTTGATGCAATCATGTCTCCTTTGTTGTTAATAATGCATTTGTTGTCTTTGAATTCCAAACGATAACCTTTGTCAAGTAGTTGTCCAACACTTAGTAAGTTGTGATGTAATCCATCAACATACAGAACACCATTTGTCTTGTTCTTTCCATCTAGGGTGATAGATCCTCTGCCTATGATAGGTTTAGGAGTGTTATCTCCAAATATAACCATACCACCTTTGTACTTGTTCAGATGAAAAAATCTATCTTTGTCACCTGTCATGTGGTGAGAGCATCCGCTGTCAATGATCCAATCAGTTCTGATGTCTGCTTTGGAAATTAGGGCTAACTCCTGTGCTTCCTTTTCATCTTCAATGTCCATTTCCTCAAGCAATTTTTCCATGTCTTTAAGGG
>MU226740.1:1249164-1292943 GCA_018584345.1 Thuja plicata
TGTAATCAGATCTGAACTTCTTGACTCTTGTGGGACACTTGGATGCAAAGTGACCAATCTTGTTGCATGAAAAACATTTGAATGGAAGTTGTCCTTCATACTTTCCTTTGCCTTTATTTTCTCTTTTAGCAATCATGGCAGTAATTTCTTCTAGTTCTTCATTAACTTCTTCTTTCTCATTAGAAATGTGTAAAGTTTTCTTACCATGTATTGATGCTTTGAAGGTTGTTTCACTTTTGGGTTCAGTCTTCAATCTTGATATCTCAAATGCAGAGATTTTACTAATCAAAGTCTCTCTCTTGAACTCCTTTGAAAATTGCATGGTTTCATCTAGAATATTGATCTTGCTCTCATAGTCTGTTGTCAATGTAGTCATCAGCTTGTCCATTATGTCTTCTTCTAAAATTTCTCCACCATTGTTTCTGATTCCAGAAACTGCTTCATTTATCCTATGATTGTATGCTCTGATGTTCTCTTCAGGTAACATCTCAAGATTTTTGTATTTCTTTTTCCATGTCTTCCGGCACGCATTCTTTTCTTGGATATCTCCTTCAAACACGTCTTCTAAATACTTTCATATTGTGTATGCCTTGTCTACTTTCTTGGTCTCAGAGAATTCACTGTCAGATAGTGCACTTATAAGGGCTTCTTTGGCAATTGCATTAGCTATGAATGTATCCTTCTTTTTACCAGTAGCATCATCTTTTGCAAGGTCCTTTAGAGAGGGAATAGCAACTTCTTGTGTGGCTATCTCAAAGATCTCAAAACCAACACACTGTAGATGTGTTATCATTTTGTTCTTCCAATCCAAATAATTCTCTCCATCGAACTTAGGACTCTCTTTTCTGAAGTATGCCATCTAATCTACCTTAAGATGTTAGGCTTTCTCTTCACGACACTTGGCTCTGATACCAATTGTTAGAATAGTCCCAAAGGATAACTGAGAGGGGGGGGTTGACTCAGTTATCAGCTAATTTAATTCTTTTCTCTTATTAATTCTAGAATACCATAAAGTAAATGCACATTCAGATAACACAATAGACAACACCACAATTTGGTTATGGGGAAACCAAATGGTAAAAACCCCGGTGGGAATTAGCACCCACAACGAACTATAATTGTTTATAATAATCTCTGTTAGAAGATCTTGCAACCCTGTTAGGAGTTGTTCTTTACAATGCAATAAGTATAGTGACTTGGTTAAGGGTGTGACCCTGTTAGGAGTCTTTTACAAATAACCCTGTTAAGGGTGAGGACTCACTGTCCAAAAGCTCACTGCTTCAATGGTGAAGGCTACAACCTTCTATAGAATAGATATGCACTATATCTTATGATGACCTATAGAGTAGACCTGTTGTCTTGATAAGTTCCAATGTAATGTAATCTTCCACTGCTTCTTCACATATATCCTTGATGAATGAAATATAACTGATATTCTGCTCCGTACTTTTTTTTGTCTCTTTTCTTATCATTCACACTTAGCGTTCACAAATGAACTACTATAAGTATCTTCCACAAATTATAAGGTCACGACAGCTGTGGGAAACACTTCACCAACTTCCTTGTCGGCTTTAACTAAGCATGCAATCAGGATTAATATCACGTAACATGAACTAAACAGACGCGATGCTTCACTGAGTCAGCTCCACCATATTATCTCAAACAACACGATCCAGATGAAACATGACAAGCGCTCTTAACCAAACATGGTTAACTCATAACTAGTCATGAATATAAACACGTGTATCCTGAAGATAGGCGCAACTCAAGAAACACGGTAAATACGTCGGCTCTGAAAAAATACTCTCCAGAAACTGTAACTGCCAATAACAGATTAACACAACTTAACTGAAACATCAAATATGATCCTGCGTGTATGAACAAAGCATCAACAACATGAATATAACTGCGCAAGGGTTAATATCACTTTTCTAATAAGTACATACAGAACATTGTTGTATATTATATGTTGTCATCAATGAAAAACATACAATCACCTAGCTGCCAGAAGTAAATCTCCAACACAGACCCCCAAGAATAGGATCTTAACTTATATAATCACATCTAAGCACACAAAACACAAGACAAAACAAGGCAAAGCCAAACAATTTTTTTATTTTTTTAAAAGTCAAATAAAGGAAATAAACACAAAAGGGGTTGGTACTAAAATCCAAGTGAACTATTTGAAGAGACCTCGATAATCAAAATGTAACAATAGTTAATATCATTCTCATAATGTTATTGCAAGAATACAAGTAGTCCTATGGAAAGAGAAAGAGAGAACACCATGATGAGACAAGAAGCCATGATCCAACAACTTGTAAGATGTGTTATTCTATACGTCCATGGAAAACCATGAATGTTGTTGGCCTACAAAGTGTTTTATGTTGGGTGATTCATATTAGAGACATGGATTCTACTCGCTAGCAAGTTGTGTTTTGCTAGGTGCACAATGGAAGTGAGGGAGAGGCATGAATTTAATTGGACAATAAGATGTTTTATGTTGTGTGATCTATGTGAAAGAGATTCAAATCGATCTAGCACTATTTGATATGCTAGTTGACTCTAGATATTACAAAGAAAAACCTTTTGTTTGTAAAATAATTTAAAAACTTGACTGCAAAATGGGTGTTACAATATGTATCAACACAAAGATCACCAAAAAAACCATATGTTTGCTAGTAAATTCATAAACTTGACCAAAAATGGTTGTTGTGGTGACACTAAGAAAAAAATTTACAAAGCAAAATTCTTTGCTAGTATCATAAACACAATTGCAAAGAGGGTGTTGCAATGAGACAAAAGAAAAAATTTGATATGGGACTGCAAAATGGATGTTGCAGTGAAACCAAGCACAAACAATAAGGAGGCCTTATAGATCCCTCATTAATATGTAAACATACCTCCATGTTGATATTTTAAGGAAGATAGAGATTCAAATCTCATATAAACACCTTCATCACCAAGGAGATTTCCTTAACAAAAATGCATGCACTCCAAGCTAAGAAGAATATACAATTATTTGAGAAAGGAAGAGATGTCTTTAAACAAGTGTAAAGAGATCCTTATGAAGAATACATGGTTATAAAAAAGGGAGGAAGAGATCTTTGCATAAAGATATCAACCTCCAAATAGAGGAGATCACTAATCAAGATGACACCTTCTACATAATGAAAAGGGGAAGGAGCTCAAGAATACACACCTTCCCTATTTCTAAAAAATGCATTCATGATGAAGGATTGCACACACTTTCAACACCAATGAGAGATTTTTTATAAAATACATGCCTTTTCAAGAAAGGAAGTAGTCCTTATCAAGGAAGCACACCTCCAAGCAATGAAAAGATCCTCATGAAGGACAAACAATTATATGCAAGAAAGGATATCCTTATAAAAGATACAACTCAACAAATGGAAAGTAGATCCTTAGGAAGGAGGGACGATTAAAAACTATGCTTCCCTCTAGTGTGGAGACAATAATAACTAAGCTATTATATACCATGAGTGACAAATATCCCCCAAAAGGTAAGATATTGATGTTGATTAACTGATGGAGATGATGAAGACTGAGTGATAATGAGTATACATGTTTGTAGAAATGGTTAAATCAATTATTATTTTTTCATTGATGTCAAGCAATTGATTTACTGATTTTTATTGAGTTACCATATCATACGAAGGAGAAGTTAAATGGGTGATATATGCATATCAGACAATGATGAAGTGATGTTGATATACTTGTTTGCTACTATATATTTGATGTTATCAAGTCGGTATACTTGATTGATTAAGTTAGAAATTCCAAAGATTTAAGATATGACTGAAAAGAGTTACTCTACCGAGCTAGATTGAGTTAGTCGGTATAGAGTTGTGTTGATCAGTTTTCAGTTACTGAGCACCGAGCAGTTAACTAAGTAAGTTACCTAGTTACAAAGCAAATTACCAAGTACAAGATATTGATTGTAAATTATGATAAGATCAAATTTAATACAAAGATACGATGATCTGGATGGAGATAAGAATTGAAGGAAGTTTATTAGAAGATCTACGAGCGAGAAAATTCAATGGGAAGATCTAAGATGAAGATCAAGCGGTTAAACCTGATTATGTGAGTTCTGAGAAAAGTTCAAGTTACGAGGTAAAAGTGAAATGGTTTACCGAGTTTATATTTATGAAGAAGATGATCGAACGACTGAGCGCAAATGATGGAAACCCTAAGAAAGTAGATTAAGATGCAAAATTATGTCTATATAAATGATGGGAAATCAACAGAGATTATGATGCTGGCAAATTGAAAGAAGAAGTTGAAGAACAGAGTTACTGAGCAGAATAGAGAAGAAGAAAGAGAAGAATCTACAGTCTGAAATAGAGACAAATGGAGTATGTGATGCTAGTATTCATGTGAGCATAAAGGATATGATACAAGCAAAATGTAGTTGGTATATTTACAAATCAAAGTTTTACTGTTGCTTATTAGCATTTGTAACAGAGAAAATCTCTTAACCGAGTGGATTTAACAGTCCTATTTGTAAATCATAGACGTAGGTGACATTCCAAAAGAGTGTTTAAAGTCCTTTAGCAAGGCCACTCCTAACAAGGTGAAGAACTTAACCGATCTGAGGAAAATCCCTTAATAGGGTCACATTTAGCAAATGTGTTTGTAATCTTTAACATGATAAGTTGTTAACCGAGCATACTTCAGAAAGGTACATTTTATTATGGGTCACATTTCCCACAGAGGTTTTTCCCATATTGGGTTTCCTTTTTAAATCTAGTGTCAACTGAGTTAAATATGTGTTTAATTTATTAAGTTATTTAGTGAATTGGTTATTACTGTATTCAGTATTAGGTTATTTGAATGATTGATTTGCATATTATGAGATGTATGGGTGTTTAAGTTATTAAGTTATTTGGTGAATCGGTTATTACTGTATTCAGTGTTACCAAGTGAATCATTGAGTTGAGTTTTAAGTGTTTAAGTTTGATTTGGTCTAATTCACCCTCCCCCCTCTCAATGGGACCAACAGTTGGTATTAGAGCATTGGTTCTCTGAAGCATTAAGTTTAAAAGAACTTGAGTCAAGATCTAAAGATGTATAAGAGAGAAGCACCAAAGTTGAATATGGAACATTTCTCTACATGGAAAAGTAGAATGAGATTTCATGTGTCTTGTAAAGGAGAATATGGACTTCTTTTTCTTGATAATGAATATGTTGCACCGACTAGTGCACCTTTGACAATCACTGAGAAAAGACAGAAGAAAGAACACACACAAGTTATGATTGAGATAACTTATACACTTACCAAACATGAATATGATGAATTTGATGGATGTACTAATTTGAAACAAATGTGGGATAAACTTATTCAGACCTATGGTGGAGTCAGCATGTCCAGAAAGAAAAATCAGAAAGTCTGAGAGGTAGATTTGATTCGATGAGAATGAAAGATGGAGAAAACATAATATGGTACAAAACTAGGCTTAAGGAGATTGTAAATTCTATCAGAGGAGGTGGTGGAGCCATAACAGAGGAATATGTTACAAGAAAAAGGTTTAGAACCCTGCTACCAAATTATTCTATTCGAGTATCTTCTATACAAACATTGAGATCCATTCCTCAAATGAATGTTTCTCTTGATGCTACTATTGGTAAGTTGGTTGCATTTGAGATTAATGATTTTGATAATAGTTTACCTGCTACATCTAATATTGAGTATGCGTTTAATTCATCTTTGAAGATAGGAAGCTCTAAGGATTCTAGATCTAGTGATGGATATTTGAGCAATGCTAGTGAGAGATTTTATAACTTTCAGAGTGGTTTGGAAGAATTATATGCTGCAGATGAAGAGAATGAGAGAGAGTTTAAAGATTTGTTAGCTAGAAGGCTACAAAGAGGCAAAGGCAAATACTGAGGTAAGTTATCCTTCAAATATTTTAACTGTAACAAGATTGGTCATTTTGCATCTAACTACCCTGAGAAAGATAATGAGGAAAAGAATGATAACAAAGATAAGGACAAAAGAGAAAACAAATTCAGGAGATTTAGAGACTACAAAAACAAAGGTAAGTGCTAATGAAGATTTAAGTGATGATGATTCAAATGACAGTGATGGAAAAGAAGTTGTTTATGTTTCTATTAAAGACAATTTTGATGAAGAAGAATAAAGAACCCTAATATCACAAGTAAGTAAAAGTGAAACATGGATTATAGATAGTGGTTGTTCACATCACATGAATGGTGACACACTTAAGTTTATTTCCTTGGAAAATCATGATGGAGGATATGTTAGATTTGGTAATGATGCTCCATACCCTATGAAAGGAAAAGGTTCTATAATTCTATTGAATAACACAAGATGTGATGATGTTTATTGGGTTGAAGGATTAAAGTGTAATCTATTGAGTATTGCATAGTTAAATAACACAGGTCACCGACTGGAATTTCAACATGGAAGAGTGAAAAAAATTTATAAGAAGAAGAGTTGCTCGTATGCTAAAGTTGAGGATGTTTGGCTATGGCACAAAAGGCTTTGTCATGTTAATTTTGACAACTTGATCAAAGTGAGTAAAAATAATAGAGTAAGAGGATTACCGAGATTAGAGAAACCTGACAATGCTATGTGCGAAGAATGTCAAATGGGTAAGATGACTAAATCTAGTTTTTCAAGCAAAACTTATGTTACCCAAGGAATTTTGGATTTAGTTCACACTGATTTATGTGAACCCATGAGAACTCAAAGTTACTATGGAGATAGATATTTTATTCTATTTGTGGATGATTATTCTAGAATGATGTCTGTAATTTTTTTAAAAGAAAAATCTGGTGCATTTCAAATGTTTAAGTGGTATAAGGCCCGAGTTGAGAAAGAAATTAGAAGACAATTGAAATGTCTATGATCTGATAGAGGAGGTGAGTTTACATATGATGAGTTTACATTGTTTTGTAATGAAAATATAATTAAGAGACAGATGTTAGCACCGAGGACACCATGACAGAATGGTATTGTTGAAAGAAGATATAGATCTATTGTTGATTGTGCTAGGACACTGATGATTGAGAAAGGTATTTCATAAAACTTTTGGAGAGAAGCAGTCAATATAGTTGTTTACACACTAAACCAAGTATAAATGAAAAAAGGTACCAACAGGACACCTTATAAAATCTGGTATGATCACAAACCTAATGTTAGTTATTTCAAAGTTTTTGGAAGCGGATGTTATATATTGAAAGATTCTAGACAAGGAAAGTTTGATTCTACGCTTTGTGGGCTATAGGCCTGAATCGCATTTGCACAGACACAAAGGATACAATCGAATGAAGACCCTTACTAAAAACCCTAGGCTTAGAAGCTACCTAGATCACCCCCGAAAGGTGATAATCCTTGTACAAGGCAAATAGTAATTGCCCCGAGATACTCATCATTTTGTGCCCTCATTTGCGTTTGGAGTCAAATAATACAACAACATGGCTGGAGCCATTGCATGCTTGGTGATGGTCGTATTCTAATTAGCATTTGAGTGTGTACTTGAGTCTAGGAGCAATGATTTTCATGCTATGCTAATTTTGTAGGGAAAGATGTGTTTGTACCCCTAATAATCATAAAAATTATAAAAATAAACAATCCCTATTAATACATGACAAAATAATTCTGCTTTGCGTGTGTGTGTCACTAATCAAACATTTCAAAACACCTACAAGCACTTCAAAAATGGGTGAGATCTTACAAACGATGGTTAGTCCTTTGCACACAAGTTCTCACAAAATCACACTTTGCACAAAAACGTGGGTTCTAAAACATTGTCTTTGGTCTTTGTATTCTTGTTGGTAAAAGCAAAGGTCATTTTTGTGCTATTCTTATCAAAATCAACTCAATCTTGAAGGTTCTAAATATCTATTTCTGGTCCAAACATCACAAGTGCTCAATATCAAATCTTGGTTCCTAGGAGATCAAACTAATTACTCTTTGTTTCAATCACTTAACACTACTTTCAATTGGTCATATCAACATTCTTTATGTTTAAAGATCACTATCAAGGTCAATCTAACCTTCATCAAGATCTCAAACATCATCAAATCTACATCAACAATTTTTCATCAAACTTTGACCAATTGTGAAGCTAGTATATCAAACATTGAAATTATAGGGGATAGGTTGCTCATCTTTTCAAATCAAGAATCCTCTAATCTTACATGGTGTGGACACAAAGTGGTCATTTTGAAAAAATAGACACTACACACATTCCTCGAATAACCATTATACTTGAAACACAACAAAAACAAGATCAAGATCCTTTTTCGGCTCATCGAGCTAGTGATTCAGAAACTGAGACTAACAACAACAACAACAACAACAACATGCTATAATTAAGAACGAATGGGATACTCATACTAATACTGACAATGATGAGGAGATAACTGATGAGTACATTCAAAAATTCAAACAAGACACAAGGTTTCAAAAGGTCATGGACAATATCCTAATGGCTGACAAGGAAAACTAATTCATGCATCTAGCTTCAACATGAATCAAACTACCTCAAGATTTTGATGTGGAACAACTTAAGATACAAGAAGAGGAAAATCCCATGGCTCTCCTTGTCAAACAGGTGGAAGAATTGCAAACTCAACTCTGTGATATGAAGAAAGAAAAGGACAATATTCTAAGTAAATACTCAATGAGTGCATTTTGTCCCATACCTTTAGATCAAAGTATACACATGCCAGTATTTCCACCCAATGTGGATATACCTAAATATGAAAAATATCTAGGAGTCACGGACCCTCGAGATCATATATGAGAGTTATATACCCTTAGCATGGAGTTCATTCATGAACAAACATACCTTATGATATTGTTTCCTTGCAGTTTAAGTGGACAAGCAGCTGAGTGGTTCTCCAAATTACCTCAAGGAATAATTTTTTTTGAAGAAATTGTGGAACGTTTTATGCAGCATTACTCGTACAACATTCAACATTCAGTCATGATGATTGACTTATGCAATACAAAACAATGAATTGGTGAACCTTTTATTTCTTTATTACAAAGGTGGAGAAGGATCTTTGCACGATATCCTCGATTGATTCCAAAAACAGAAAAGATGGACATTTTTGTGAATAACTTGGTTACAAAAATGAATCATTACATACAATTGAAATGTATTCCAACATTTGAGAAAATGATTGAGATGGGGATTAAAATTTAAGATACCTTGTTACGGAAAGGAGAACTCAAAATCTATAAAGAAACCAAAGGTTCTTTCAATACGAATAACAATGGCAACCAAGACAAATCAAAGTATTGGAACAAGAATCAGAATGTTGTCAATGATGGAGTAGCAGATGCTCAAAATGTAAAACCAAAGTAGTTTACATTTAATCTATCTACTACTCCTCCTCCTAATAATCCTAACATTGTGTCTAATGTGCGAATCAATCAAGACAATAATCAACAAAAACCACCTTTTGCTAATGCTCCTAAAAATATTTTTACACCTCTTGGAGAATCTTTGGAATCAGCATTGCAAAAACTTGTCTCTCACATGGTTATCACGCTACCAGAATCAAGACCTTATGAACCACCATTTAAGCCTAAATGGTGGAATTATGCACATTATTGCGAGTACCATCAAAACAAAGGGCATAGAATGAATGAGTGCATGAGACTGAAACACTTGTTACAAGACTTGATTGAAAGTGAAGTCATTAAAGTGGATGGTCACAAAACAAATAAAGATCACACAACTTTCAAATCACCTTTGCCTAACTATGAGAAGGGAGAATCATCCAATGTGAAAGGCAATCAGGTGAATTATGTGTATTCTCATGATAATACCATCAACATGTTAGAGGATTCAGATTAATGAATCAATGTGATAATCATCAAGGACAAACAAAAGGTTGCATCTACTAATTGGAACAAGTGGTCACATAAACATGATTTAGATTGTTAGGTTGCACTTTATGTTAAATGAGAACCGTGTATAAGTTCAAATGCCAATCGACTTCCGAGGCTTTGGCCCCAAAGAGTAAATTTTATTAACATGAGTTGGAGTTGTGTGGCTAACACCTCGTTCTCGCATGGGTTGTCCCAGGAGATTTTTTCCTCACCGACAAGCCCAACTAAAGGATTAAAGTGGTAAAAGAGGATTGGCAATGAGAGAGGTCTAGATTTCTGATTTTCCCAAAGGGAAAAGAGCATACTCTCCTACTCAATGTAATTTTCTCCTATCAAGCACACCAAACAGTTGTTCATTCCCTCAAATTAAAAATCAACTCTTAATTTCTCATTTGAGTTTCTGATTTTCCAAAAGGGAAAACAGCATAATCCTCTAGTGAAATTAAAAATCAACATTAAATCCGACTTCAAATTTCCTAGAAAAGAATGCTTATCAAATAATTGCTTGAAATAGATTTGTTCATTTACTCCAATTTCTTCATAAAACCTAATTTGAGGTTTGAGTTTATGATTTTCCAAAGGAAAAGAGCATACTCCTCTATTCGAATTATGAAGTGAAAGAAATGCTGTTAAGATCTAAAGCCAAATGTGTTTGATCTTTGCGAATGACAACCTGCAAGCGCTTCGTTAGTAGTTTTTAGTATTTTTCTCCATTTCTTTCTTCATGGAAACTTTGGAAAACATCCTGCAAGACATGTTAGGTTGTTTAAAAATGATCACAATCATAAAAACATCCAAGTTAGCTGATTAGTAAGTATACTTTCCAAATAAATAAGACTGTATTTTTGCTCTCAGGTTTTCAAATGACAAAACAAATACCCAAAATGATGTTTATTGTAAACAATTAAAGAATTACCGAAAATGAGGAAATACACCGCAGACAACTAAAGATTTACCATAAATGACTAAAGGCACCAGAAATGACTAAATTCTTACCAAAAATGACTAAAGGAAAAAAATTATACCTTTCATAGGCAATAAAAGGACAGTGGAAGATGATTAAAGAATCTCTGGAAATGACTAAATATATACCATAAATGTTGAAAGGCTCCCAGAGACGATGAAAGGTATACCTGAAATGATATTTTGCCTGCTTTTTTACTACATTTCTAAAGCAAAGAGCGGATTTTGTGCAAATGAGGCAATCTTCCCCACAATGGGTGCCAAAATGTGATGTGTAAATGTTGTACGTACAAAAATGTTGCACACAATCACTCAATAACTCATTATATCGATTGGTTAGTGTATAGTCAGAAAATGGAAGCACTTCCATTGTAGACTAGTTTAGCCTTCCGAGTAAGTGTTTGGGGTCATGTCAAGAACCTTGAATGGGTCTCCGACTTGGATCTGGCATTTCCCCCTATTCTGTCCCATTTCCCACTTTTTCTAGCCTGTTTCTAGCACCCTGATCTGCAGATTTGAATTTCTTGACTTCAGGGTCAAGGTCGACCTTGACCCTGACCTAGTTCAAGGTTGACCTTGACCTTGACCTAGGTCAGAATCAACCTTTTCCTGATCTAGGGTTCAAATTTTAGAATTCTAGGGTTTTCAGATGTTGGGCTTCGAAAAGATTTAATTTCCCACTTCTGGGTCGGCTGTGTTGGGTTTTGAAACGATGACTCTTAAATTATATTTAATATAGGTCCACTTCTAGGGGTATAGATCTAATGGGAATTTAACTCTCGTATGTAAGCCTCTCTAGAATATTGTGCCCTAGATTGGTATATAAGGAAGCCTTCTCCTCTCATTTTCTCTAACCATCATCAAGCATAATCACAAGTGCTCAAGACTTGAAGAGACAAGCTAAGAAGCAAGATTTGAAGCAAGCATCTACATTCAAGTATCCAATTCATAAAGGAGATCCATTGGTAGCCATTGAATGATTCAAGCTCTATGGAGTCCTCTTGTTGAAGATTTCTCCATCCACATTCCTCCAAACCTCTTCCTATTCCAAGATCCATTAAAGATTGGTGCTGAAGATCTACAAGCAATTGATTTGAGACATCTGACATTCTACATTCTAAATTCTACATCCATTTGGTACATACATACTTGTGGATCCACAGATTCAAATCCGCCACAAGGATTTATATATAAGCAAGGTGAATTTGTTCATTTACTTTGTTTTATTTATGCAATTTCAATTTAATTATAAGGTTAATTCCAAAACCGGGGTTTGACCAAGGCAAACCCCTCCCCCCCCCCCCCCCCCCCCCCCCAAAAAAAAAAAAACCATTTTTCTTGTAGGTAAAGATTCAAAACAACAGATCGGAGTGCAGATTCGGATACCCTTTTCGACAAACTTTCGGGATCCGAAAATAGATTTTCAGTCTGAGACTTTTTAGTTCGATTTTGCCCTAGGTCAAAATCGGAATTTCTGGGTCAATGGTGACATTGAATTGAGGGCACAAATAGGAACTATGTCAGAATGGAAAATGATTTCTGGGTTTTGTAGATCTCGCAGTTTTGGTTCAAAATCCCAGAAATCAATAGTTTCTGAGACCATCTGACAGGGTTTTCAGCAGGTTCTTTTTTAGAGTTATGTATTTTATTCTATTATTATTTGCTTTCGTTTCCAGATTTACACCCCTTATCAATTACAATTAAATGTAAGATGGATAATATGTGCATAGGGTCACTTTTATGAGAAAATCTCCATTATTCTAAACCAGTCTCACCATATTTTCTTCTTTACAGTTAGTAAGTTCAAATCCATTGAAAACATAGAAAACCAAATGAAATCGAATTATTGCTTCATAGTCATGAAGATTGTAATATAATTGTTATTGATCTCAGAATTAGCATATTAGATCATTGAATGGACAATCATGAAATGGAAGATTCAATCAAGAATGCCTAAAATGTATAAAAAAACATGTTCAATTATGCTCCATTTTTATCAAATGCGTGAAATTAAACTAGATTAGATTGATAAAATGAACTAGATTATTATTGGAATGAAATTGCCATTAGTTATATGCTAAAATTCCCTATTCATCTATATGAAATGAGCTAGGAAGGTTGCATTATATAGATTTTTCTTGGAGGGAAAAGACTTCAAATTCAAATTTGAATTTGACGGTTGAGATGCATACATGAGGGATGTCTAAGATGGAATCTTAGTTGATCCATGTGATTACCTCTTATTGGTTAGAGGTTTGAATTTTGAGGTAATGTCGAAGGAATATTAATGTTTTTGAATTAATTAATTTCATTAGCCATGTATTTTAAATTTTGATTTGATTTAATTGACCAAGGTTAATTGAAGAATTGATGCCTCTTGTTGAGTGATCTAAGATTCTAGATTTTTAATGAATCATATTTTTAAATCGATCTAGTTTAATTATATAATTGTGATTAGCTTTGAATCAAAAGTCTAGATTAGGACCTGGGGGACTTGATTTTAGATTAGGGCTTTTGAGTTCATCAGACCCTTTTCAGGTGATTACAGGTTGTTTTTGAGGTGCCCCTTGAGTTATTTGGGGGACTCCTGTCAAGAGACTACTGGGATTATGACCTGGTGGATCTCTATTGGACGTTCTAGCTAGATGGATTGAGGACATTATGAAAGGTGTTGTTGTGGTGATAGGTGTGTTGGATGTGGGTGGAAAAGTGGCAAAGAGATGATTGTTGTATTGGATCCCTGACATAGTGGAAGGTGTGGTTACTTGGGATGTGCATTGAGTAGGATTTCTAGAAGGTAGGATGAAAGTGATCAAAAGAGTTTCTATGGAAGCAAGCCAAGATGATGGTATGGGTGTAGCCTCTACTATGGCGGAAGTGTCGAATCTAGCAGGTAGTTTGGCACTGTTTTATATGCAAGAAGTTTGAAATATATATCAGGGCTAGTTCCCAATATGGATCCTATGATAGTCATTACCCTAGGGTTTGCTAAGGCATCATTAACTTTGTCATTGTTTACATTTAGCCTTGATGTTCTTAAATGAGAACTCATCCTCTGGTGGAGGGACATGAGGTAACTGTGGGATGTCAACATGTATTTTCTCGTGATGTTGAATGGTCTCTGGATTATTGAACTCTAATCATAGGGTCCTTTAAACAAGAACATAAATTTTGTTGTTGGGATCATGTCTAGGTTTTGTGTTGGGGTCCATTTTTCTCTTGTTCTTTTGTGATCTTGTGAACAACATATGCAAAGGATAAATGCAAATTAGAAAAGATGACAATGACCAGACTAATTTTTTTATTTCTTTATTTTGGGATGCCAATGCAATCTATGAATTGAAATCCTAAAATGATGCCTAAGGTATAGGTAATGTGACCTAAAAGAGATCCTATAAAATTTCAAGGTAAACCCTCTAAAGAAATACATGAATGATTTTGTGGACTATCTTGACTTCAAAAAAGGTAGGAAAAATTATCGATACTAGTAATGATGTTTATTTAAGACAAGTGTTAACCAAAATGATGAGTGCCTAAGCCAAGAAAAGAAATGATAATTGAAATTTTGACAAAGCCAAGATAATACACAAGACCACTACTCGAATGTCTTAAGAAAATGCACCCTCTAATCTGCAAAAGACTCTGAAAGGTGGAAGACTTAACCTCTAGGAAATGCAAGCTATTTTTTGAATTTTTGGGCTATAATGATGACTATGCAAGCTAGGGATGATGTTAAAATGTTGGATATGAGCCTCTAATATGTAAGGGTATGTCGATCACCAATTTTCAAGACAAGATCCAAGTGGAATGTTTAGGACATGTGTTGATGAGCTTGCTTGGTTCTCTTATAGGATACTAAGAAGACAATGTTGTAGGACCAATTTTGGAGATGTGTACAACCTCAACAATCACAAAACTCAGTATAGCTTCACGAATGGTACAAAAAAGAAATGATAAGTGTATGTTTGACAAATTTTTCAAGTTGCAAGTTTTCACACAGTCAATCACAATGAAAAGAGAGATAGTCAGATTAATCTATGGTTAAATTTGCTTCAAATGTAATGTTATAGGCCCATTTATTGGATGTTTGTCAGCTCACACAACTATTGTCACACTAATAGGATACAAAGATCCAATTTGTAGGTGCTCATGTTTTTTCCTTTGCCCGATATTATTGTCGTGTTAGTGAAGATCTCTTTCACTAATAGAATACAATGGGACATATATTAAGGGAATCTTGGGGGGGAATTTTGTAACCCCTCGCACTATAATAAGACATTTGATTGGAAGTGAATCGGGTGGGCTTCTAATTAATTAGATTGTAGTAAGGTCTGTGGCATCTTCCCAATCAGTTTGTATGCATATGAGACACTTAAATCTCTAGTTAATTATGTTGGCTACTTAGGGAAATTCACCCCATCCAGACTATCATCAACACACCTCACCCGAGCTTGGTTAGATTGAGATGATTATGGGATTTATCCCATGTCTCATTTATATACCGGTCAGACAGATTTACCAGTTTGAGGTCATCCTATGAGGAAGAAGCACATTCCCCAGATAGGTCTCTCTAAAAAAATAAAAAGGTTTTAATCTAACAGAATGTGCAAGCGCATCATAGACTCAAAACACATAGTTAATTGATTAAGTGCCAAAAAGCCAAATGTTTGTTAATCTAAATCATCCATACAAGAACACATGTTTTTTTTAAGCACTAAACCATATGAGATTTGCCTTGTTCAATTTTAATGCACCAATCTCAAATATATTTTTCCTTGTTCAATTGCTAACCACACGTCATTTTTGAGCATAAACTGATCGTTTTAAATGCACCAAAAGATTATGAATTGATTTTAGATTTGGAAAATATTAACCATGTTTCCATGCCACAAGCCAAAAAGAAATGTTAGTTATTTCAAAATAATTTCTTCGACAATTGATCACCTACACAGGCCCACAAAAAGGAAAAATAAGTTATCTCCCCACAATTTAAAGAAAATCAAACCACAAATAAAAATCTAATTCAAATAAAATTCTAACACAATTATAAAAAACTTTAATATAAAAAACAAAATTTAATCTAAAATTTCCCACGGTTGTGCAATGTTTGTGTTCACGGATGTGGTGATATGAGAATATCGTGCGTCAATTGCTACGAAGGATTATATTGTCTTATGCTATAGATTATGTTGATGGATGTTCAAGAGTATGAATTTTTTAATAATATGCCACATCATTTCACAGATAAATTACATTGTTTGAAAACCTTAGTTGTGTTGAAACAAAATGTGATTGTGTCAATTGAAACTGTAACTACACATCACAGAAAAAAATTGTAAAATATGAAGCGTAAAGGTCCACATCAGGTTCACCAGTTGTAATCAAGGTTTCAGAAATCTTACCACACGGAAGATTGATCAATAATAGTTAGTACAAAAAAATTCAATAATGAAACGAGGAAATGCCAATAAAGAGATGCATCAACGATCAAATAATGAAATCCATTTCAACAAACGTAAATGCAAACTGGTAATAATCCTCCTTTGTCATTTTTTTTCTCTATGCAATATGGTCTCTCATAAATGAGTGCTTGATGTGCTAGCATGAGAATTCAAAGCGTACGTGGTTCCAAAAATCAGAGAATTAGCTCTCTATTTATAAGAGTTTTAGGGGTTTCAATCAAGATTTCTTGATTAATGGGTTGATCGGTGATGTGGAAGAGTTAACTCAAAGTGAGTAGGGGTTCAACTTTGCTTGACTACCTTGATTGGAGGATTGACTTGATGAGGGGAAAGAGTTAACTCAAAATGAGTAAGATTTCAACTATGCTTGATTGGAGGACTGACTTGATGAGATGGAATAGAAAATTGAGTTAGATTGATTAGTTAGGAGAGAGAATTGTGGAGTCAAGAGTTGTGATTGAGAAGCTAACTCAAAGTGAGTGTGAGTTAGGATTTAGGAGGATAAATATGATTTAAATAAATAATAAATTATTTACTTGCGCATGTGGAGATATTTATAAATAAATAATTACTTATTTATTTATAAGAGGGATGATTAGTATAATTAAATAAATATAATTTATTTAATCAAGGGGAAATTGATTTAATTATTACATAAATGTAATAATAATAAGAAAGGGGGGATATTAATTAAATATGATTATTTAATTAATTATAATGAGATGGGGAATAATTAAATATTAATTATAATGAGATGAGGAATAATTAAATATTATTTAATTATTGTATAGATGATTTGGTGGTGAAATATTGTTTGGATGATTAACAATTAAGGTAATTAATTAAAATGAAATTAAAGAGAAATGATGATTTTGATCTTAGAATATGGTAGAAAGTCACAATTTATTAAATAATAAAGATTATTAAACAAATTAAATAGGAATATTGGTAATGTCATTGTGTTAGAGCAATAGGCCATTTTTAAGTGTCTACAACTACTTATTGGACAAGTCGGGAATTATATTTTTCTAAGTGCAGTTATAATATGTTGTGGTTTCATGTCAATAGTATTTTCTTGAAGCTTAATACTACTCTTCTTGTTTCTCTTTGTTAGTATTTGATAAGAATAGAGTCTAGTTTTCTTTCTAGAATATATATCCTTTTGTTCAAAATAGAGACACAACTTGCTACAACCCACTATTGTGTTAGCCTTGATCAAGGCCACATTTTCAGAGCTATACTTTACTTAGTTTAAGCATCAATATAGCTACTTGAATGAGAATAATTTACCTACATGCTCAGATCATGGTAGCACTTTATTTAACAACAAGAACTAAGTATTCAATTAATATTTCATCATAATTCAAAATGTACATATGTTCCTCAGATTAAACATAGCTATGTGCTTGTATTCTAAATTGGTTGAATGGAAACTCTTCCCAGCCTTCCATCTACCTTTTACCGCTAATCCATTGTATTACTAAACCCCTATTCATATTGAATTTTTCTCCCCATCCACAAAACACAAAACCCTTACTAAAGGCTCTAACACTAGATAAATGTAAAATAATTGGCATAGGCACTTTTACATATTTCTTCAGCAAATGTTTTCTTGAGGTCTAAAAGATGTGTGCACAGTTGCCTAATTTCCTTCTCATTCATGGTCTAGTACTTTAGTTGAACATAGCCATCCACATCAAAATTCTATTTTAAATAATTTCAATTTGTCAGAGAGAGTATCATCTTCATTCATAGTGCCATTGACAGTCATAACTTTTGCTAGAGTCGAGGCCCTGGAATACATAGATAACTTTATTGACCCTATTTTCATCTGAATCAAACAATCCCTCAATGAAATAAGTGTTAGAGTTCAAGAATGGTGAATTCCCACAAGCCCAATAATCACCTACATGCAAATAACCTGCCACGTACAAGATAAAATCCTCAAATAAGAAAGTGTATAAAACAATTAGAATTGAAGAAAAAATGAGACTGAAATAATCAGAATGAGAATTACAAAGAGATCAATCCTTAATAAAGGAGATCAAAACCCTAAATAATGCATGCATAAAATAAAAAGAATTTATTAAAGGCAAATTAAAACTTCTTAAATTTAGCTTAAGTGAAAAAAGGGAAAAAAGAAAAAAAAGGAAAAAAGGTGACTTAATTAATTAATTAATTAATCAATCAATATGATTAAATTAATTAAGTTAAATAACCTTCAAACTCTAACATCTCCCCTTAAGATAAAATGAGGGAGTAGCTAAAAGGCTAAGTGCATGAATGCAACTGCATGCAAGAAAGAAAACTTGAGTCCTGACAACAAGGTCTGATGAGGTGCCCAAACATAATTAAATCTCTGTAAAGTGGAGAAAAAGGAGAAAACCCAAAGGGAAAAAAATCCTCTTTTAAAAGTGACGGAAAAAGGTACAAATGCAATGTCTCAAGAGACTCTCTCAAGACCATAAGTACAAACGACCCCCCAAGAGAGAGAGAGGATAAAGACTCCAAAGCCCCTCTAGAATGATAGAACCCTTGTGTTGGTGATCAGAACAATGTGGCTCCAATGCAAAAGAAACAAAGGTAACAAACAAAGAAGAGGAAGCCCCCGAATGTAAGGTGAAACCAGAAAGACTAGTTGATGCTCAAAGAAGAATGCATGAGAATCCTATAATGGAATCTCCAATGAAGGTGAGATAAAAAAAATTTATTGAATCTGTCATCTGAGAGGAGATGAATGTCCTCTGATATGTCCTCAATAACTAAAATAGGTGGCTTGATGCATGGAGCTACAGTGTGAGAAAAGGCTAAAGAGGGATCCTACTAAACATATGCAAACTCATCAGGAGGTGGAGGTGTATAAGTCACAACACTGGTCTTAGGAACAACACATTATAGTATCAAGCAACGCTGAGAGGGGGGTGGATCAATGTTGTAGCAATTCTATCTAATCTCAACCATTTGAAACTTAACCATGCAATAACTGAAATAATAAGAACATACACACAAAGAAAATAAATCATAACACCATGATTTGTTGTCGAGAAAACCCTAGCAAAGGGAAAACCATGGTGGGGATGGTACCCACAAATTATGTACTAAGAGTATAATGTCCCTGTTAGGAGACCTAGCCCTGTTAGGAGCTTATATTACATTTAGTACAAATCCATGGTAAAGGATGAACCATGTTAGGGGTGATACAATGGAGCTCATTACTCTACAAAGACATATTTTCCATATTAAAAAAAGAAGTTATACAATAGAAAAAGTGAATTGTAGTAGCATCTGTTATGTTGAAGTAGTTTCAGTTGAAGCTCACAACAATAATCACAGAATCTCTACTTATTCTGCCATTCTTCATTCATACTACATCATCATTCCTTTCGCATCCCAAAAGGTTCACACACACACACACACACACACACACACACACACATACCTGATCAACTTTATTTCTCAGTCAGCTCACTAATTCTTCACAAAACGTGTATCCATACTTGACCCATAATAAGATTAAAATCATGTGACCATTCATCCACCAAGATAGGTGAGCACCTATCATAAACCAAAAATCATATCAACAAAATAACTAAATTTGTTTCCCCAAACGTTGCGTCCACTCACATGTCCTGTTAACATTGTACACTGTACTCGCATGACTTTGCTAGCCTGTAACTTTCACTAGACATAGCCAAACCTCCAGTGACCATAAAAAAAAATGTATTAGATCCCATATATCATGTACCTAATCTTGCATTCCATCCTAATGATTATATTTTGCTTGCCAACCAAAATTATTCAGATGTATACTGTGAAATGTCTCTGTACTTAGGCATTTTTCGCTTAGTTGATCATCCAAAATACATCTTCATACCAAGCAACCTTTCCAAAGGAGTGTGTTTTCATTAATGACAACATAAGCATAGTCATATATTGCACACTTTCCAATAATCTCCCCCTTTGGCATTTATGGCAACACTTAGTGAAAAATGACTAAGTGTACAATTCCAAACAAAACTTGTAATCCCCTAAGTACATTATCCTTTATTACTACCTATACATATCTATACATGTCATTTTTCACCTTATCACTCCCCCTTTGACATCAATGACAAAGGTAATAAAAAATAAGTACCTAGATATAGATCAAAATTTTACAACTCTCACCACACAATCAAACCATACATAAGATGTCTTGGAAGTTTGTCTCTAAGGTCTACAATTCTGACTCCCATGCCTTCTTCAATGTATGGGCTACCTGACTCAATCCACTTAATTCATATGAAGATATCTTTGCATCATTAAAATTTGTAGGATCAAGTCCAAAATAGGACTTCTTGGCCAATTCCAAGTCTTCTAAGTACTTCTCCAGAATCAAGATTTTAGGAGTGATTAGACTCCTCAATTCAGAGAATCTTTTCTACACTCTTTCTTGCTCTGCCTTAAGTAGACTGATTTTGTCCACAATCTTGGACACTTTCTTTTCAAAATTTTTGATAGACTATCCAGATGACTCACATTCCTTCACCAACTTATCTAGCATCTATTCATCTTTATGTATGATATACATAATGTTTTGTACATGTCTGAAAGGATCAACACAATGACTATATACTTTCTTTCCTTGACTAATACAAGCTTTGATCTCATGTATAGTGATCTACAATTTTTTTATATCCCAGATGATTGACTTGCACACCTTTGTCAACTTCTTCTACATTTACTCTTTCTCCACTTTGTCTACTATGACCTTCTCCAAGGTTGTGAAATGGGTATCAAAGTCATCCAAGACTTTGTTCAAGTTGTCTATAGTACTATTTCCTTTGAATGTGTAAGGTAAGGGTAGTAGTTTATTTATTGTATCAATGGTCCTTCCTAACACTTTTACCTTCTTTTCAGTCCTCTATTATGACCTTTATTTTGCATTAGCAACAACCATCAATGACAGTTGTATGAGGTCATCCTCATCCATTTCATCTACATTAGTCATTATAGGATTCTTCCCACTTCCACTTGCCAAAAAAGGTTTGCTGGGAGGTGAAAGAGAAATTTGCTCAAGGACTTTTATCTGATCCTTTGTCTTATTCTCCTTTGCAGTCTTAGTTAATTCAACCTTAACCTCCTTCAGTCTAGTTTCCTTTCCCTCAGTACTATCCTTTACTACTTTTGCGACCTTATCAATTACTTGTTCTACTCCTCAATCTGGTCTGAGACTTTCTCAGCAACTTCCAAGGCCTCATGAGTGGCTACTCAAAGGGGTCCTTCTCTTGTAGGGTTGCATCCAAGGTAATACCAACTCCTTCAACAAAGAAGTTGGGTTGTTGCATAGTGCTAAAGAACTTATCATTTCCTTCATCTTCTTTAGATTGTTCCTTTACAACTCCAACATACTTTGATGACTCCCCAATTCCAATATCCTTAGGATTTTCTGCTACAGGGGTTGGCTTTAGTGGTTATGGTCCTTCAGCAAGCAATACCTTGTCTTTTTCATTTTGAGTTTCTTTGCTTATCTTATCACACTTCCTTGCCATGATCTTGATGAGTATGTTCTTTGTTCTTAGCAAGGGCTTGACATTCTTTAATATTCTATCTATCTCTTTAACAAAGATAACATGGTACATATGCTCTATAGTTTGAACACAAATCTATTCATCCTCCACTAAGGCTCTTTTCTCTTCCCAAACTGCTCAAATGGTGACCAAAATGACTAAGTATTCCCACTTATAGCTTGTAGTGTACTTCTAGCACATTTCCCAATGTATTTCAAAAGGTTGTTTCATTTCTAGTCAACCATAAAGTTCCACCCGATCAGATTGTTTTACCTTTCTGACTTCACGATCATAGATGTAGCTTCTACACATATCCTTGTACCTGTAGCTAACCTCCTATCATCTCATTCTGTTAAATAAGGGGTTGGATAATAGTCGGGTTTAGTTCCAAAGCTCCCCCTAAGGCCATGCTTGTCCATTTAAGTTGATGAGGTAATTCTAACATTAGGAGAAGATCCAGTAACATCTATTGAATCTCCCTAACCCTTAGATTCACTCTGATCCTTTTCTTTCTATACTTTATTACTTTCCTTGCTTCCTTCAAAAAATGTGGTTGAACTCATCCATGTAGTTTATTAAGGTCTTTCCAACATCACCAATATTTTTCATTATACCTATAGGTGGTCTTCTATTGTTAACAGATCCATTATACTTGCAAAACTTTGATATGTGTCCTTCATTGTTGTACTTAAAACAAGTAATAAGTGATCTCTTAGGCCGTGACCTGTTTTGATTAACCTGCAACTTACAGTTCCTTGAAATGTGCCCAAAATTGTTGCATTTGTAACATGTAATGTTATTGTTCATAGCGGGTCTTGTAACATAATCCTATTTCTTCCATCTTTCATCTAGTTTCCTACATTCATTTTTTATATGTCCATATGCCCAAAAATTAAAGAAATAACCAAAAAAGATTTAGGAGCATTTTTACCTTTGCAATCCTTCTTCATGTGACCAAATTTTTTGCATTCAAAACATCGACCTTTGAAGGGTTTTGATATTCTCTTTAAGTTCTTCATCCTGATTTGGTGCTTGCTCTTCTTTATTTTCTGATTTCTCCTCTTGAGAATTAGAACATTCATCTTCATTGAAGCCAACTCCTATCTTGTCACCTTTAGGTTTTTGCCTCTCTAGGTGTTCATCAATTTTGTCACTCCTCACACGAAGTCTTTTAATATGCTCCCTTGCCTCCACAAGCTCTTTCTTAATGATAATACTGTGCTTCTCCCATTCTTGATATTTGGTTTTGACATCATTGAATTGTAGTTGCATTCTTCCCATTGGTACATTTGCACTCTTCAAGGCTTCTTCAAGTTTTATCTTTTTATCAAATCCCTTGTTGAATTTCCTTGGACATCTGTAAAGTAGTAACTTCACATTCATGTTTTAATGCCTCCTTTTCCTACTTAAGCCATTCAATCAAATCATTTTTAGGTTCCCTTATCTTCTCAACAATTTTAGGTTCCCTTATCTTCTCAACAAGTTCCTACCTTTTGTTCCTTGAAATGTCAATCTGCATTTTGAGTTTCTTAATATAGTCCTCAACCTTCGTTAGATTAAATTTTAATTCTTCATTTTCAACATTATCCTTATCAAGTCCTTCAAGTGCTACTTCATAATTTTCTTCCAAACTGCTTGAATCCATCAGGATCTCCCTCAAGTTGTTAGGCTTATTCTCCAAGGGCCACATGCTCTGATACCAATTGTTGGGATCAAGCAACACTGAGAGGGGGGTGAATAATTGTTGTAGCACTTCTATCTAATCTCAACCATTTGAAACTTAACCATGCAATAAATAAAATAATAAGAATATCCATACAAAAAAAATAACTCATAACACCATGATTTGTTGTCGAGGAAACCCTGGCCAAGGGAAAACCTCAGTGGGGATGTTACCCACAAATTATGTAATAAGAGTATAATGTCCTTGTTAGGAGACATATCCCTATTAGGAGCTTAATATTACATTTAGTACAAATCCATGTTAAAAGGATGAACCCTGTTTGGGGTGATATAATGGAGCTCACTGCTCTACAAGGACATACTATCCAGATTACAAAAGAAGTTATACAATAGAAAAAGTGAATTGTAGTAGCATCTGCTATGCTGAAGTAGTTCCAGTTGAAGCTCACAACAATAATCATAGAATCTCCACTTATTCTGCCATTTTTCATTCATACTACATCATCATTCCTTTCGCAACCCAAAAGGTTCACATATATATACCCGATCAACTTTATTTCTCAGTTGGCTCACTAATTCTTCACAAAGCGTGTATCCATACTTCACTCATAATAAGATAAAAAAAACATGCAACCATTCATCCACCAAGATAGGTGAGGACCTATCATAAACCAAAAATAAAATCAATAAAATAACTAAATTTGTGTCCCCAAACGTCGCATCCACTCACATGCTCTATTAACACTGCACATTATACTCGCATGACTTCACTAACTGACATAGCCAAACCTCTAATGACCATAAAAAAAGCTATAGTACATCCCACATCATGTACCTAAGCTCGCATGCCATCCTGATGAGTATATTGCGCTCACCAACCAAAACTGTTCAGCTGTATACTGTGAAATATCTTTGTACTTAGGCATTTTTCACTCAGCTGATCATCCAAAATACATCTTCATACCAAGAAACCTTTCCAGAGGAGTGTGTTTCCATTATAGAAAACATAAATATAGTCATATAATACACACTTTCCAACACACATAAGTTCAAGTGACCTGACTTCACCTCAACAAACTCTCATGAAGAAAGAGAGCAATTATCTGAAAATGGAGATGGTGGACCAAAATGAGAGAAAGAGTACAAGCGGGAAGAATCGTCAGTTCTCTCTGTTGCATAAATATTGCATGTCTTATTGTCTTTGATGTGCATTAAATCTCATGTGAACTCAACTGTCTTCCCTATCCCATTGTGAGTAATCTAATAGATAGAGAGAAGGTTAGAGGAAAATGATGGAACATAGAGTACATCATTAAATGAACCGCCATCAATGATAATAGAACCTTTCCCACATATATTCATAACAATGTTGTTCCCTATCAAAATGTGTGGGGTAGGAGAAGCCTAAAAAGATGAGAATAAATATTGAGAAGATTCCATATGGTGTGAAGCACATGAATCCAGTAGCCATCTAGAAGAGTGTGGACCAGTGGTTGCAGATAATGCATGACCCTTTCCTTTGTAATTTCCATATGTTTGGAATGGTGATGAAGAAGAAAACCTATGATAAGTAGAAGAATAAATATCAATGTTGCTCTTCATAAGAAGAACTGTCAAACCTTAAACTTGTTTTGCATATCCATCTATCTTCTTCTCACAGCAATGTGATTCATCATGATTTCTCTTTTTACAATAAGCACACTTAGGTCTTTATGTCTTTGATGTTTCCCCCTTAGGAGAAGGTGGGATAGAGGGGAGCTGAGAATTGGAATCCTTCCCAGGTTTTGTAGTATGTGGCTTTTGTTTTTGTTTTTGCTTCCCTAGAGATGTATGAGATACCAATGCTTGGTTCTATGATCCTAGAAGAGAATCTAACTATGTGAGCTTGGAATACTCATCTGTCAATCGATCACTAAATACCTCAAAGGTAGGCATGGAAAATCATGGACCCAAAGCATCCGTGGTGGAGTAGAATGTTGAAGAAAATATTTGAAATTGACCTCGAAGCTTAGAGAGTATTAGGTATATACACTTAGTGTTTATTTTGTTCTTACCAAAACCTTGTAACAAAGATCACAATGATTTGAATTTCATGAATAAATCCTCAATAGATGAAAAAGAATCATGTGCCAAAGAGGTCAACTCTGCGTCAATCTGAAGTGCTTAAAACTAATTAATGGTGCCAAAAAGATCATGAAACTTGGTCCACATGTCCCGGGGTGTAGTGAAAACCTCGAGGTGAAACAAAAGACTATCTAAAATGCCCAAGGAAAGTATCCACATGGACGCATCCATTCTATTCTTGTGTTACATGACCTCAAATTGGCAAGTCAACTAAGGTTGAACCTCATCCAAACAGGACCATAACCCTGTTGGGATAATGGAGAGGTGTGTATTGAGAGGGGAGGGATGAATTAGTACCCTTAATACCTTTTAATCAAATATTTGTAACCTATAGTTATGTAATAACCGACTGAGTAGATTTCATACACCAAACATATAATATCACTTCTGAAATGTAAATGCATGTAAAGTAAACAATACACAGACATGAAATTAAGTACTCATGACACTAGTATTTTGGTATCGCAAAAAACCCCTGTTAGAAGGTAAAAACTACAGTGGGGATGAGACCCACAAAACTTCACTACTGCAGTAAATAAAGTAGCTTGTTAAAGCTTACAGATAATGATCACTTATGATGATCTTAGCCTGTTAGGGGTAACAATGAGATTGATTAGATCTACCCTGTGTGAGGATTTAGCAACACAAAGTATGTGTGCACTCGGTTAAGAGATTTACAAAAATATGGTTAAGTCTACTCTGTAAAGAGATTTAGGGGTCTATTACAATTGTTTGAGAGTAACAAAAATTTGATCTGAAACATATACAATCTCAATATTGTTGATACAGATCTATTAATTACATACAAAGCATATCACCTCAATGTGAATGATAATAAATTCTGCTTTGTTATGCTCGGTAGCCTTGCCTCTGTTCTGATAACTGATTATTGCAATGTAGTCTTTGTCCTCAAACCCTTGTTTGATCTCTAATGTCTATAGTATGGTAGCTACTTGATCAACATACATTACAAAAATGACATATATATATTTATATATATCAAACTCTATGACCTAATTAGGGTTTTACAATTACATCCCTAACCTAAGATCAACGATGTACATAATTTACCTTGATCATCTAAACATAGGAGATATAAACAATTAATGTTGTAAATTTGTAATTAATGTTCTCCTCGATCTTTGTAAACTGTTATCTAGGTCGGAAAAAAAGTTGTTACATAGAATGATGTGCCATAACAAAATCTTATGCAGCCTCTGGTCCACTCGGTTAATGTTGTCTCTCGGTGCTCAGTGTAGTCTGTGTATCTCAATTATACTGATGCTCAATTAAACTGTGTAGCTTGGTGTAGTATATTGCTTGGTAAAGTTTGTGTATCTTGGTTATCACTGTGCTTGGTTAACTTTGGGCGCGATCAATGCTCTCGGTTAACTCTACACTTCGGTGATTATACCAACTGTCCTATTTATGACTCTATTACCAACTGTCCATTTTGAGTGCTTGAATACTAATGACAACTTCAATGCTCATTTGGAGTAACATTCTCCCCCTTTGGCATTAGTATCAAAAGCTTATTACTATACAAAATATTATACATAGTGACTCCCCCTTTGTACATGCTTGGTATATGTATATGAACTCCTTTCTATTATAGTATCCCCTGTTACTATACTTATATACATATGTTTCCTCCTTTTTTGAAAATAATGACAAAAGGAATATAACTTATAGTTTGTCAAAAATATTAGGATGGGCATTCTTTAGATTTTCCAGTAGCTTCACCCTTTCCTCCTTTAAATGCTTGAGGGTTAATAGCTCTAAGTTGATCTGAGCATGCATATCATATATGCTTTCTATCACTAACAAATCTAGGGTGACAATCAAGTTCTTTTCCAATGTCACATGTTTTTGCATCATAACCAAATGTGGTAGTAACATTGCCTTGAGCTCGGTTACTTGTTCTCTAATTTTATCCTCTTCTTTCTTCAAGTTTTGTCTCAACCGCTGGTTTTGAAGTACCTTGGTGTAATGCATCTGCAATGCATGTTGCTCAGTTGATATACTGTTTGCACTATCTTTTAGATCTTGATCTATCTTCTTTATTTTTTCACTAATCTCAGTAGTCAAGTGATCTAACGTGCATAATTGATGTAGAATTGTAATGGCTTCAGATATAACAATTTCTAAACCACTTACAAATTTAGACAGAGTTACCTTATTGACTGACACTGCCTGGCTGATCTTCTTGGTAACCTTGTATTGTATCTTCTTCTCTACTTGCTCTTCCAATTTCTGCTCAGCATCAATGTTAGGTTTGTTAATTGCCTCGATGAGCAGTGTAAGTTGATCAATGATGGGGGTTGATTTATTAATATCTAAGTCAGTAAAACCTTGCTATAAAATCTCCTTGGCGGCTTCTAATACTTATGCATTTTTATGTTCTTGCCTTATTTGTCATGTGTTGCTTTCCTGGTGCATAATTCACCATATTTCTTCAATGTTTCTAGATCGAGTGTCCTTGGATCCCATGCTAGAATCTCTATGATTTCATCCAAAGTAACTGCGTCCTTGTTGCCTTTCTTCTTCTTCTTCTTCTTCTTTTTTTTTTTCTTCTTCTTCTTCTTCTTCTTCTTCTTCTTCTTCTTCTTCTTTCTTTGGACACTTGATGAAGGAGATAAATTTAATGTCAATTGAGACTTTTGCTTTGTTTTAGGTATCTTCTTTTGCATCAGTGGTATCTTTTGGTGCATCACCTTGTGTTGTTCCACCACTATGCTCAGTCTGGGTACCTTGTTGATCACCCATATCTTTTTTGTGTATGTTTCCTGCTCGGGTGTCTTTTGTGCTTCACTCTCTATTTCAATCGCTTGTACCAAAATAGACAACTGGCCTGGTACCATTTCTCAGGTGACCTCTGTTGTGTCTTGTTCATCAAGGGTCTCGGTTGCTCTGACTATCTCATCTTCCTTAGCCTTTTCATCAGGATCACCTTCAGTTATGTCATTTACTGTGATCTTTGGGTGACTTTGTATTAGTCAATAGTTGAGGAATTTCATCCAATACATTATCAATATTTGCATCATCAACATCTATCAGCTCTATGCTCAGTCGATCTACCTCAATATCAATTATGGATGCAATGTCTATTTCTTCCTTAGTTTCCTTAATTTCCTTTAGTGGATTCAACAGTTTATTCCATATTTGTGTGCTCTTTATATCCACTTCCTTCAAATTTCCTTGCAAAATTTTCAGTTTCCTCGCCTTCTTTGGAAATTTCTTTGCATATTGTTGCATTATATCATTTATCTGCTCAATTGTACAATCAACTTTAATAAGAGCTGTGAGAGTTTCTTCTCTCATCTATTTCTCAGTTTGAAGTGCATAGGACCATCTAGATGATATCTTATCATATAACTCAGATGGAAGGTAAGAATCAAATTCAACTAGAACTTGTTTAAAGTTGATCATCATACCTATAATTACTTCTTCGAGTTTATCCTTGTGCTCGGTAGTTAGATCAAAATATGCATGTATCTTGAGATGTCCTAACCGTCTGGTTGTTATGATTGCCTCTAAAATTTCATCAATGGTTTGAGGTGTCTTATTCTGCACAACCTTGAATTGATCTGGATTGTCATCATAATCATCTTTTTCATCTTTGTTCCGTACATATCTCTTCCTTTATCTCGGTGCTAGATTCTTAGTAGTGCCCTTCTATTTTCTTGTTTGGTATGTGAATTTTGGTGAGGTTCATGTTATCTTTGCAAAACCCTTCTTCAAAGGTGGGGAATCTATAGTCACCGATTGTGATCTGGTCTGTGCTGGAGACTCAGCCTTTATGCTTTTTCCCCTTTTGGCCTTAGATTCCTTATCTTGTGCTTCATCTGACTCAGTGGCATCAACATCATGTTCAGGTTCTTCCTCTTAACCAACTGAGGTCTTCTCCTTGGTTTCATCAACAAACTTTTCTAACTCTTCATCTGTGATAGCAAAGTTTTGACTATCTTATTCTTTTTCCTGCCCATCTTCTCAACTTGTAGACCAATGGATATTTGGTTATGGGCTTCATCATAGGTGTCTAATCTCAAGGTGGATTTATCAATAGGCTCATTCAATAAATTTTCAATAGCCTCAGAAGCTATGTCAATATCCAATTCATAATCCAACAGAGGTAGCCATGTTGTCCTCGGTTGTACTGCTTTGATTAAAATAGAGTTTGTGTCAACTACAAAAGATATTTCATCTTTGTATTTTTCCACTAATTGCTTAGTTATTCTGGATCTCTTTTCCATCCTTTATTTGAACTTAGAAAAATATTCATTCATAACTGGTTCAAAGTTCTTCCCTAGACTTGTAATGAAGTCATTGATTTGCATTGTAACCAGTCGGTTTGACTTCCACTTTACTTTACCAACGGAGGGAAAGAAATTCTACAAGTAGAAGAATGTGCATAATAGTAGTGAACCAAAATTACATGTATTTGACCGTGCTAATCTGATGGTCTTCATGTTTTCTTCAAATTGCCTCTGCAATAGCTCGGCTAGGTCATATTGTACTCCTTTCTTAACAATTTTGTAGCCTATGTCAACAACTCCGCATACTACACTATCCGGTCTACTAGACTGGAATATCTTGTAGTCAATGACATATGATCTGAATCTCAGTTTAGGATCACCGATGCAATTGATCTTCAAACCTCTACCATCCCATTCGTCTCCTATTAACTTTTCTATTTCGGTTCTCGGTGGGTGTCTTAGGGATTTTGATTTATCACATATGGGATACCCTGACACGACATGAATAACATCCTTTGTTATCTTCTTGGGCTCATCCATCCAAAGCTTTCCATCATGAACTTGGCTCAAAACAATGCGGATCTACTCAGTCTTCAATACATTCAGGAAATTTATGGCATTGGTTAACACTTTAACCTTGAAATTTTTATGATCTTCCTTCAACTTCTCATCTATACATCGTGACTAATAAGTCAATATGAGTTCAAAATCCCTGATTTCACCTATTTTGCAGTGAATGTAGGAACGCACATCTTGGAATAACAAAACCCTAGGCGGGATAGATGAAAACACACCTTTGTCGTCTGGTTGGGCTGCAACTTGTGGATGGATCTTATAGTTTGGCTATGTGCAAGTGGAGTTCTTCACCCAAACAATCTTTTTATCCTTCTCCATCTTTGCTTTCATGGTTCAAGATGTGGATGCCATGACTTCTGGTTTAGGGTTTGCACAAACGGTGTTCGAATAACTCAGTAATAGAAGAATGTGTAATGACTAACCTCTGTGTGCTCGGAATGTGCTCGAAATCTCTGTAGAATGATCAAAAAATGCTCTACTTAAACTTTTCTCTCTTTTTCTTTGTTTTTCTCTGTGATCGTGGTGTGAACAAATGAGTTCACATCGATCAAATTTATAGCAAATGACTTAGGGCGGTGCAATAAGTGCTCTTCACCAAACACTCGGTGAACAAACATTATGATTGGTTAACACTAATGATACTTCAGCTCAGTGAGTATACCATATACTCGGTTGACATAACAACTCAGTTGTCTCTTCACATTTTCACCGACTGACAGTTCTAACTCGGTACATATTAACCGACTCAAACAGATCAATGTAATAAAAAATGTAATATCATAGTGCATCTCAATTCATGCTAATTTTGGATATGTTCAATGAATATAGGAACTGATGTAAGATATAGATTTGTAAAATATAGTTCCTTACCTGCTTATATTGCTTAGTTGGAGATGGTGGAGCCACCTAATTCATTGGTTGAGGTGTCACCAACTATTGTGCTTGGTCCTGCATTATCATTTGATGCTCTCTTCCACCTTTGATTTTTTATCCTTACAATTTCTTCAATTATATTTCCATTTCCATAAGTGTTTATTCGGTCTGCACAATCTCTGCTTAAGTGACCAACTTTGTGACAGTGAGAACATGCCATTCCAAAGTTTGACCAATTCCTAGACTTGGTTCACCATTGTCTCATACAATTTTCTGCTATATTCCCATATTTAGCAGATTTTGTACAACTACTCCAAGTTTTATAATCACATGCATAAGCATTGCCTTGTCTTCTCAGTTGATTTACCTTTTCTTGTCCTTTAGGCTTCCAGATTTTCTTTGTGTTCTTCCTGCGTGCTTGGGATGTATGACCATGCATGTTGCAATTTTGACAGTATTTATCCATGTATGGTTTCTTCTATGGTCTTTTCAACTTGGATCTACACTCATGTGCTTGATGTCCATGTTTATTAGAGCTATAGGAAATACCATTAAATTTAGGAGGGTTTCTAGGAATACCTTTTTCTTTGTTCCTGCAAACATTTGATGTGTGGCCTAGTTTTTCATAGTGATGGAAAGAGGGCTTCTTAGGCTTTAGACTTGAGTATACATTCCTTTGTTCAGCTTGATTTGATGATTCTCCTTACTTGGTATACCCTAATCCGGTATTCTTGTTTAGTCTTCTTTGCTAGTTCAAAAATTCATCCATTCTCTTAGTGCTTTCTTCAGATCTCTTAATCACTTTGTTATGTTGTTGTAAAATCTTCACTCTATTTCTCAATTTCTCATTTTCTTCTTTCAATAAACCAATATCTTATATTCTTCTTTCAAGTTTAGTATTCACTTAGTTTTCTTCATGATTCATAGCAACCACTTGATTAGTGATCTCAAAGTAATGTTCAGTAAGTTTCAATATCTCAAATTCTTTCTCTTGTAACTTTTCAGTCATCTGTCTTCTATCATCAACAACCATGTTTTTATCTTGTTCATCTTTATTTGCATCGTTCAAGACTTCAACCATTCTAACCATTTGTGTATCTTGACCGATCTATAGTGCTTTCACTTGTTCAGTAAGTTGTTGATTGCTCTCAGATAGCTTTGATATGATTCCTTTAGATGCATCAGATATGCTACTAGATTCAGTTACATATGTGTCAAATGGGTCATGAATCTCTTCTTCATGATAATCAATTTTACGACAGCGAAGTGTCATGTCCTTTCTCTTAATAAACATCTCTCTGAGTTTCTCTTTGGCTTCCTTGTAGTGCTCGACATAGATCTGCAACTGTAACTTATGATTTTCAATAGTTTTGTCAAGTGCATACCTTTCCATTGTAAGATATTTTCTCTTCAACAATTAAAACTTCAAAACAAGAGAACTAGCTCTGATACCAATTGTTGGGATAATGTAGAGGTGTAACCTGAGAGGGGAGGGGTGAATCAGTACCCTTAAAAACTTTTAATCAAATCTTTGTAACCAATAATTCTGTAATAACCTTCTGAGTAGATTGCATACACAAAATATATAGTATCACTGCTGAAATGTAAATGCATGTAAAGTAAACAATACACACACATGACATTAAGTACTCATGACACTAGTATTTTGGTATCATAGAAAACCCGTGTTAGAAGGTAAAAATTGCAGTGGGTATGAGACCCACAAAACTTCACTACTACAGTAAATAAAGTAGCATGCTAAATCTTACAAAGAATGATCACTTCTAATGATCTTACCCTGTTAGGAGTAACAATGAGATCGATTAGATCTACCTCATGTGAGGATTTAGCAACATAAAGTATGTGTGCACTCGGTTAAGAGATTTAAAAAAAGACAGTTAAGTCTACTCTGTTAAGAGATTTAGGGGTCTATTACAATTGTTAGAGAGTAACAAAAATTTGATCTGAAACACATACAATCTCAATATTGCTAATACAGATCCATTAATTACATACAAAGCATATCACCTCAATGTGAATGATAATACCTTCTACTCTATTCTGCTCGGTAGCCTTACCTCTATTCTAATAACTGATTACCACAATGTAGTCTATGTCCTTAAAACCCTTGTCTGATCTTTGATGTCTGTAGTATGGCGGCTACTTGATCGTTTCTTGATCAACATACATTAAAAAAATGGCATCTCTCTCTCTCTCTCTCTCTCTCTGTATATATATATATATATATATATATATATATATATATATATATAACTCTATGACCTAATTAGGGTTTTACAATTACATCCCTAACCTAAGATCAATGGTGTACATAATTTACCTTGATCATCTAAACATAAGAGATATAAACAATTAATGTTGTTAATCAGTAATTAATGCTCTCTTCGATCTCTGTAAACAATTATCTAGGTCAGAAAAAAGTTGTTACATAGAATGATGTGCCATAACAAACTTTTATGTGACCTCTGGTCCACTCGGTTAATGTTGTCTCTCGGTGCTCAGTGTAGTCTGTGTATCTTGGTTATACTGCTACTCGGTTAAACTGTGTAGCTCAGTGTAGTATATTTCTTGGTAAATTTTGTGTATCTCGGTTATCGTTGCGCTTGGTTAAATCTGGGTGTGATCAGTGCTCTTGATTAACTCTACACTTCGGTGATTATACCGACTGTCCATTTTGAGTGCTTGAATACTAACAACAACTTCAATGCTCATTTGGAGTAACAAACCACCTTGAAATGAGAAGGCAGGTCATATGTTCCTTCCAGGTGTGATAATTGTCTGGATCAATTCACTTAATAGAGGAAGGATTTTCTATGCAAAATAGAGGAAAAAATACCCCCCACAATACAAGAACCCAAACCTTAGCACAAATCTAAAAGTTGGAAAGTGCAAAAAATAAAAAAGCACTAATGTCTCATCTCTGTGTACTTGGTGAAAATTATGATGAAATTAACTATGAATATACAAAGTGCATTGAAACACCTTTCCAACGCCTATTCATTTTCAAAAAAATAGAGTCTGGATACACAAATTATGCCCTGGGAAGGCAAAAAATAACTTTTGATTTTAACTGAAAAAAAACATACAAAATGGAAAAATTAAAAAACCCCACCTACAAAAATATCTTCACCTCAGAATCACCTTTTTGGTTATATCTCGTTTGCCCAAAAACACCTTTGTTTGCTCATGATACAACCAAACAATAACCTTTAGGTAAAAAAGGACATGCAGAGAGCCTGTCGACTCCATGATGGTGTGTGGGCAGCTCTGTGGTGGCGGCATGATAGTGGTGCGTTGGCAGTAGGTGGCTAATGGGTGGCGTGGCGGTGGCCAGCAATGAGAGCTGCTAGCAGCTACAAATTCATGACAATCAAAGGTCGCCTACAGTATTTTGAAGCCACAATGGTCAAACGGTTGTCTACAGTCTTTAAAAGCCACAAAGTGGTCCACAAAAAAGAATGCCTACAATAAAAAAATAATTTGAAATTAGTGTCGTATACACGTAGACTTGGAGGGTAAATTTTTGCCCCAAATGATCTAGTGACCGAAATAGGTCAAATTTTATATCAAAATTCATTGAATCGACCTTCTAAAGTTGATGAAAAAGTTCATTTGGACCCAAAGTTTTCTGAATTTTTGGGTACCCTCTAGAACAAAGAAAACCCTAAAACTTCAAACCTTTATAAAATTAACATCATATATATGATTTTAGCAAAACAAAAGGCGATTCTGACTATCTTGAACTTTCTATATTTGATTGTGAGATCCAAATTGTTGGCAAGTGGCCAGATGAGTACAATATAGAGGTTTTCATTTATGGAAACACTACTTATTGGCACGGTCGTTTGGAGTACAATCTAGTTTTGGATATTTTGTTCGGAAAAATGACTGAGTCCAGGAAGCAGTTGACAGGGTATAGTTGCACAATTTTTCTTGGTGAGCACAATATGTGACGAATTAAGTCTAGCTTATAGGAATGTATTATGGTATGTAGTATACCTTCAGTTAAGGTCTCTTGTATTTTGGAGTTGACTAGAGAGAGTTACAACTTGATGAAGTTATGCGAAGATAGTGCAGCAGTGTAATAGGGCAGATGAGTGATCATAATGTTTAAGGGAGTAACATGTCTAATCCATAAGTACTACCTTGGATTTGGTTTGGGTCCTACCCTATCTTTGTGGATATATGATTGTCAACTATGTATTTTCTATTTGATTATGTGTTGGACACATTTTGTGATGTATTTGTGAGCCGACTGGAAAGGTTATGAGATTGAGTATATGTGTGAAGACGTTTTGAGATGCGAAGATGTGTGTGGAATAGATAGGTGCATTGTGATGTCATAATAAAATAGAGGATGTTGCAAGCTATAACTGGGACTACCTTAAGCATAGAAGATGGTTATGCAGTTCACTTTTTGATAAATCTTTATAAAGACAGTTTTGCATTGTAAGAGTAGTGAGCTCCTTGTATTGCCCCTAACATGGTTTCTATCCTTTAACAGGGATATATGCTAAATGTAATATTTAGCTCTTAATAGGGATAGGTAGCCTAATAGAGACATTATACTCTTAGTGAATTATTTGTGGGTATCATCCCCACCGGGGTTTTCCCTTGGTCATGGTTTCCTCGTTAACAAATCATGGTGTTATGAGTTGTTTACTTTATGTCTATGTTCTTACTTCAGTAATTGCATGGTTAAGCTTGAATTTGTTAAGTTTGAAAGTAAGGTATTGTAATAATGATTCAAATTCCCCCAGTATTGCTTAATCCTAACAATTGGTATAATAGCTTGTGGCCCTTGGAGAGAAAGCCTAACAACTTGAGGGAGATCCAGATAGATTCAAGTAGTTTGGAAGAAAACTTTGAAACAACACTTGAAGACCTTGACAAGGAAAAAGCTGATAATGTTGAATTGAAATTCAAATTGAGGAGAGTTGAGGGTTTCATAAAGAATCTTAAGGAACAACTTGAACTTTCTAGGAACCAACATAAAAATCTTATGGAAAAGATACATGAGGAATCTGAAAATGATTCATCTGATAAGATCAAACAACTTGAACAAGACAAAGAAGTTTTGAAACATGAATGTGAAGTTATTACTATTTAGATGGCTAGATAAATTCAAAAAGAGAGAGATGGAAAGACCAGACTTGAAGAGATCTTGAAGAATGCAAATGTACCAATGGGAAATATGCAGTTTGAACTTGATGATTATATAATCAAGTGTCAGGAATTAGAGAAATATAACCACATCATTAAGGGAGAAATTGTTGAAGCAAAGAATCACATTGAAAAACTTCATGCGAGCAGTGACAAGATTGATGAATAGAGGTAAAGACAAAAACCTAAAGGTGACGTGACATGATTTGATTTTGATAAAACAAAATGCTCTAAGTATCAAGAAAGACAGTCTGAAGGTAAATCTGATGAGACACCTGATTGGCAAGAAGATCCTATACAACAAGAGGAACCTAGAGAGCATATCATACCTTTCAGAGGAAGATGCTTTGGATGTAACAAAGTTGGTCACATGTAGAGGGATTGCAGAGGTAAGACTCCTTATAGGCCTTTTTCTGGTTATTGTTTCAATTTCTATGAATATGGGCACAAGAAGGTAGAATGAAGAAAATATGATCAATCAAGTGCCAAACAAGATTACATCAGAGAAGAAGGTGAAGCTAAGATTACAAGTTACAAGTGAAAAAACTTTGGGAACATCACAAGGAATTCGAAGTTACAGGTTAATTAGAACAGATCATCTCCTACATGCTATAAATGTAACAATCAAGGACATATATCAAAGTTTTGCAGGTATAATAGAGTTGCAAGCAACAAAAGACCACCACCTAGTGTTATAAAGAAAAAATGTTGGTGATTTTGATAAGAGCTTGGCAAAATACAAGAATGATTTTGATGAAATGTTTAAGAAGGAAGGAGATAAGGACAGTGGTAAAGTATGGAAAGAAAAGGAACAAAGTGAGATTAAGGTTTAGGAAGAATTAGTAAGTGCTATTGAACCCTCGCCTGATGTTTCTACATCAGCCTAAATGGCCAAGCATGGCCTTAGGGGGAGCTTTAGAGAAATAAAAAAAATCTATCCAGCCCCTAATTGTGCAGAATAAGTTGATGCGAGCTTATGAATAGTAAATGTGATTGGTTTAGAGTCTATATCTAAGATCGCATGGTTATATGCATTATATTGGATGATCACCAGAAACATGGATGATTGGATCATTGTAGACTTACATGTTCATCGGTAAATGTGTCAATTTGTACACGACTAAGTATAAGTTCATTTTCTTAAACATTTTCAATCACCATTCGAGCATAAATAAAGGAGACCAGAGGAGCAAGCAAAGAAGCTAGAGAATTTTTGTGATCGCTGAGTGTGCATACCCTAATTCATCAAGTAAAAGGTATTTTGATCTTCTGCGAGCTTTGTTTACTTTGGATACTCTATTGATTTATGATGTTAGTGAGAGGCCAAGTTATAAATTTAAGAAACATTCTTGCAAATCCACAGAGGATGATCTTGAAGGTTCATTTTTGCAAATTCCATAAGACGTGCTTCATGTGGAGGATATTAGGGCATACATACATTTCAAGTATGAGTCATTGGATAAATTTGAAATCTTCAAAGAAATGAAAGAGATGATAAAGGATGATGGATCTTGGAAGGCTGAGTTCACTCGTTTACAGAACCTCAGCATCATGCAAATGATAGAACTCTATGAATTTTATGAGGAAGAATGGATTAAGATCATTATTAGTAGAGTCCATGACTAGTTTCTATGGATAGGTGAGCAGCCTGTTAAGATTTATAGCGAGTTGATTTATGATGCGACCATATTGGATAATACTGGCATTATCCCTATTGTGAAAAATAACACAAAGAAACAAGTCTTCACCTCCTAAGCATAAAGCTATAAAGCCCTAAACCATTCTGAAAGGAGAGTCTTCTAAATTTGTAGAAGTACACATTGAATCTTTTGGAGATTTACCTTTGAGCCAGTGGTTGACTGTATGTTTGTCATTGATGACAACATATAGTATGCAGCAGTGTCCTGTATGTGATTCTCAGTATGGATATGTTGAAGCCTTGCACATTTATTTTTATGTTGTAGACATATTCATTATGCTATGTTCATAGACATAGATTCAGTTGTGCAGTTGAAGTTGAGTTATGATGATCTATTTACCAGTTACAGTTTCAAGAGATTGTTTATTAAGAGCCGACAATATTTATATTATTTCTTCAGTTGCGCCTATCATTTGGATATGCATGTTTGGATTCATGTTTAGTTATGAGTTCAGAATGTTTGGTTAAGAGCACTTAACATGTTTCATCTGGAGAGTAAAGTTTGAGTTAATTTGGTAGAGCCGATTGTGTGAAGCGACGCGTCCACTCATCTTGAGTTGTGCGTTTCTATTTGTGTTGCGTGCTTAGTTTGGCCAATGAAGAAGTTGTTGAAGAGTTTCTTACAAGCCAACTTGATCATATCTTTGGAGGAGGATACTTATAGTAGATCATTTTGTGATCGACATGGAGTGAATGCGAATAACAAGAAGAGAAGAATGTTTGATGTATTGAGCCAGTAAAGCTATATCATTCATCAGTTGAAGATCTATGTGAAGAAGCATAAAGTGTATACATCTCACTGGAACTGATCAAGACAATAGGTCTAATTCAAAGTTCAATATCATATATAGTGTATATCTATTGTGAAGTAGGTTGCAGCCTTCATCATTTGAGTAGTGTGCTCACGGAAAGTGTATCCTCACCTCTAACAAGGTTATTTGTAAAAGACTCCTAATAGGTTCTGACCTTTGAACAGGTCACTTTACTTAATGCATTGTAAAGATCAACTCCTAACAGGGTTGTAGGATCTTCTAACAAGGATCATTATACACTAGTGCAATTCTTTGTGGTTGCTAATTCCCACCAGGGTTTTTACCTATTTTGGGTCTCCCTGTAACCAAAATTGTGGTGTTATAATCTGTGTTATCTTTTTGTGTTTATGCTTAATGTTATTCTATACTTAATTGGATAAAGAATTGAATCTTGTAGATAACTGATTCACCCNTTCCCCCCCCCCCCCCCCCCATCTCAATTATCTCTTGGGACTATTCCTAACATAATCATCTAAGGATGAAGTTGATAGTAATTAGTTCTACAATATAGTTAAGCAGCCAGATTTATTTGTAGCTAGTGTGCCTGTGTCTTTGGACACTTCATAGGATATTGGTGACCCTTTTCAAGGGAATATTGATACAGTTATTGAGGCAAATGGCAGCAATGAAAAGAGCACAGTTAATACATCAAATCTTGACACATTGACTATGGAAGAAATGAAAAGAGCTATTGAGGAAAAAGATCAAGGCACTAAGGATGAACTGAAATAAAGTATGGTTGAGGTAAAGAAGGAAGTTGAAACTGAGGATGAAGCTAAGCAAGAAACTAATGTATCCATTCTTGTTTCTTCAACTCTATTATTGGAAAGTGATAGTAAACCTATGAAAACTAATGTTGATGGCATGGATGAGGACGAATTAATGAAGTTGTCATTCATAGCCTTTTCTAAGGCTAAGGAGATATCAGAACAAAGGATAGAGAAAAAAGACAAAGGTATTGGACAGGGTAGTAGATAGAATCAACAACATTCTACCA
Organism: Thuja plicata; assembly: GCA_018584345.1. Taxonomy (NCBI): domain Eukaryota; kingdom Viridiplantae; phylum Streptophyta; class Pinopsida; order Cupressales; family Cupressaceae; genus Thuja; species Thuja plicata. Next base: position 1,289,238 of record MU226740.1, read on the forward strand.
TACCTTTCACCTTTCAGGGAAATGATACAGTGGATAATTTGAACAAAGTTCTTGAGGATTTTGATGTTCACTTTACTTCTTTGGAGAAGGTCACAACTATGAAAGTTGAGAGAGAATACATGGTGAAGAAGTTAGTGGAGATATGCTAGTCATTGAAGTGGGATATCAACATATTAGACACCACCGTCTTTGGTATTAGATCTTTCATCGAGCATGGAAATAAGATATACAACTACTACTTAAACTATTCTAGGCATGTACAGAATGTGGTTGATATAATCCATAGTGATGAGAAGACATTGGATGACTTGATGAAGGATTGTGGGCCCTCCTCACAATCTGTTACAGAGATGGATAAGGAAGTGTCCAGGTTAGTGGACAAAATTAGTGTGCTTGAAACTAGGAAGTAAAGAGTGTTGGGGAGATTTTCTATGTTGACGAGTAAGCTTACTCCTAAACTATAAATTTTGTAGAAACACCTTAAGGACATGGAGACAATGAAGAAGTCCATTGATGAAGCTCTGCCTACGGTACTAAAGGATGAAAAGGTCTCATTGTTTTCTTTGAATTACCTTATTCATGTTGGTCAGGCCTTAGAGAAGACATGGAAAGCAGATACAAAGATCTTGGAAACCTCTTTTCAAGATATACTTCATATGGTTTGAGTTTTTGGTGAGAAACTCTACAAATTTGATGTGTATATAGTTAAATTTTTGAGTATACCTTTTCCATTGATGTCAAAGGGGGAGTAATAAGTGTAGTATGAAAAATTTATAGTCAACTTAGTTTGGAATTAAACACTTAGTCTTTTATCACTAAGTGTTTCCATCAATGCCAAAGGGGGAGATTGTTGGCAAGTGGCTTGATGAGTATGGAATAGAGGATGTCATTTATGGAAACACTACTTATTGGCATGGTCACCTGGAGTACAATCCAATTTGGGATATTCTGTTTGGAAAAATGACTAAGTCCAGGAAGCAACTGATAGGGTACAGTTGCACAGTTTTACCTGGCGAGCACAATATGTGACAAATTAAGTCTTGCGAGCTTAGAGGAATGTATTATGGGATGTAGTAGACATTCAATTAAGGTCGCTTGTATTTTGGAGTTGAGTAGAGAGAGTTACAACTTGATGAAGTTATGCGAAGACAATGTAACAATATAACATGGCAGATGAGTGGTCACAGTGTTTAAGTGAGTAACATGTGGAATCCATAAGTACTACCTTGGATTTGGTTCGGGTCCTACCCTACCTTTGTGTATATATGATTGTCGACTATGTATTTTCTATTTGATTATGTGTTGGACACATTTTGTGATGTATTTGTGAGCCAACTAGAAAGGTTATGAGATAGAGTATATATGTGAAGATGTTTTGAGATGCGAAGATGTGTGTGGAATAGATAGATGTATTGTGATGTCAGAATCAGACATAGGATGTTTCAAGCTATAACTAGGACTACTTAAGCGTAGTAGATGCTTGTACAATTCACTTTGTGATGAATTATTGTAAAGATAGTTTTGCATTATAAGAGAAGTGAGCTCCTTGTATTGCCCCTAACACAGTTTCTATCCGTTAACATGGATATGTACTAAATGTAATATTCAACTTCTAATAGGGCTATGTATCCTAACATGGAAATTATACTCTTAGTGCATTATTTGTGGGTATTATCTCCATCGGGGTTTTCCCTTGGCCAGGGTTTCCTCGTTAACAAATCACGATATTGTGAGTTGTTTACTTTATGTGTATGTTATTCATATTTCAATAATTGCATGGTTAAGCTTGAATTTGGTAAGTTTGAAATTAAAGTGTTGTAATACTGATTCACCCCCCTTCTCAGTATTACTTAATCCTAACACAAATTTCCCAAAGATGCACCCAAAAACCTTGTTGTAAGAAAAATCTCAAAATGACAAACATGAAGTGTCAGGTCTGGAACTCTGATACCATGTTAGAATTCAAGAATGGTGAATTCCCACAAGCCCATTAATCACCTACATGCAAATAACCTGCCACGTACAAGAGAAAATCCTCAAACAAGAAAGTGTATAAAATAGTTGGAATTGAAAAAAAAGAGACTAAATTAATCAGAATGAGAATTACAAATAGATCAATCCTTAATAGAAGAGATCAAAACCCTAAAGAATGCAAGCATAAAATAAAAAATTTATTAAATACATGCATGCATAAAATAAAAATAATTTATTAAATGCAAACTAAAACTTCCTAAATTTAGCTTAAGTGAAAAAAAGAAAAAAAAAAGGTGACTTAATTAATTAATCAATATGATTAAATTAATTAAGTTTAATAATATTTTTACTCTAACAATAAGAAAAGCCTAGACTTAATCCTCTTTCAACGATTTCTTTTTGTATCCCTCCCCCCACATACTTCATTTTTTTTTCCATTTTTATTCATTCTTAGCGATTATGCTAATTGGATTTTTCTTTGTATTAATCTCAATGGATTTTGAATTCATTTGATTGGAACTCCAACTACAAATGCATTGATATTTATTACTCATGTTGTTGGGCTTAGAAATATCCAAACCCACAATAAAAGATGTGGTTGCTCATTATATTGCTTGGTGCCACATTCCCTAAAGAACATGGTCAACATAAAAGTGGTTTCTCTTCGGTAAATATGACCCTTGGCCAATATATTGATCAATCACAATTATAAAATAAAATACATAATATTACCACATAATATTCATATGACTATATATGCATTAATCATTAAAGTACAAAATGCATTTCATTGAAATTAAGGTTTAAGTCTGGAATGGTTACTAGTTCAATTTTTTTAGATTGAACTTAGTTATATTTTAGTCAACACCATGCATTCTTAATTAAGAATAAACCCTAACAACTTGACTCACTATCTAGGGTTAACCATAATAGGAACCTAGTTCACGACTCCACAACCCTAAGCCCTAACATTGTAACTTGACCTACCCAAAACTTACAGGTTTAAGAACTCCAATAGCTTTGCAACCCATCATTTATTTAGCTTCCAAACCTAATGATGCTTCCCCTTCCTTCTTGGAGGACAAAATGCTCCTACATCCACTCGCACACAAAAAATTGTAGCAAGACGACATCTTATAAACTTGGATCATAAACATAACATTTTCAAAATTATAAAATGCACACTTGCCTATCAAAACACATATGAGTCTTGAATCATGTTCGTTTGACCATTATCAAATTTTGATGACATTAAGTTTTTCCATTAGTATACTTAAAGGGAAAAACATAATAAAGGTCATCGGTATAGGCATAACCGACAGACAACAAGCATACCCGACGAGATGACAATGTCTATCGTAAAAATGCTAAGTATAGAATTGCCCGACGAACATTGACAAGAGTCAAACCGACGACAAGCATTACCGACCATACAATTTTGAGAACATCGTCGAAAAAGAAGAAAAGGCATACCCGATGAATAGTTCAATTAAGGGACACCGACAGAGTACAAAACTGACAGAATTGACAGAGTATCCCGACCATCAGAACCGACAGTCAGTTACAAAACCCGCAAAAAGTAGATCTGACTTTACACGTCAGATAAAACATTGTAATTCTATTTATAGAGTTTTTATTTGTTTTAAAGCTTTAATTGAGGGTCAAGCAAGAAAATTGTGAATGTTTTAAAGCATCCTAATGGATCTAAAACATATCTAACTAAAGATCAAGG
>MU226740.1:1333706-1369178 GCA_018584345.1 Thuja plicata
CCTCAATTCAGAGGGAAACTAGATATTCTCAGAAACGGTTTCCCAACTGTTGTGTAAAGTTGTTCTTCGTTATAAGATTGGGCAAATAAAAAGAGGATAAGAAGAAGGACAATCCGTTTACCAACAAAAATCATGTCAAAATGTAGTGAAGGGAGGCTTCTAATCATCCCCCAAGGCAAACTCCTCATCATTGGAGACATCCTCGGGACATTCGAGGGACGCCTAGGCATCCCTCAGACGTCCCAGGGATGTTTGGCCGTCTCGGCGTCGCAGCGGCGACTTGGTGGCAGGAAGGTGATGGTGGGGGGATGTGGGGACTCCAAGTAGTCGGGATGGCGACGTCCCCGGTGCGGGGACAGGGGGTTTCGGGGGGATACTTATCAATCAAGGGCATGATAAGTGCCCTTGATCCAACAAACATTGCAAAGGAAATTCAAAAGGCGATGAAGTTGTAGGTTACATCATCAAAGGATAAGTCCAAAAAGTTTACATTAAATATACACTCCAAGTATCCCCACACTGAAGATAGGCATAAGAAGGAACTCCGCAAATGAAGAACATGTTTTTATTGTATTGAGAAGTGGGAGCACGAACATGTATGCCTAGGAGATAACCTCAAAAAGCAGCAAGATGATCAATAAAGGAGGAATTTGTGCTTTAAATGTTAAGAACCATGGGAACACAGACACGTGGAAAGGAAGCCAAGTGCATAACATAGAAGCAATATCCGACGAAGAAACAAAAGAAAACCCTAGCAAGGAGGTAAAGTACGATGAAGAAAGATCATGAAACTTTATCTACCATCTCACATGCCTCCAAACATTGTCCATTCCAAATCAAAAGTACTCTCAAGGGGCAAAAAGTAATCACCCTAATGGATAGTGGGGCATCCCACGACTTTATTGACAAAAATCTAGCTGCAAAATTGAAGTTGGAAACTAAGGACTTTAAAGGTTTTATAGTAGCCCTAGCTATTTGAGCTATGGCTCAATGTACCAAGATGATTCCCCAACTAGAAATCACTTAGGGAAACATCCCATCAAAGAGGATTTCTATGTGGTAACATTAGATGTTGATGTGATATTAGGTATGTCTTGGATACACTCCTTGGGACACTTCATTTTTTGACCTCCCGAATTTGGAAATTTGTTTCTTACAGGATGGACAAGAAATCACTATAAGAGGGTTACCCAACAAATTCTGAGAAGTAGTCTCATCCAAAAGAATGGAGAGGATCTCTAGACATGGGCAAGGAGAGTGCGTTGGACATGTATGATTCTCGACAAGACTTCCGCCCAAGGAAAAGTAATTCACATTGATATCCTACCCATTATGAATAAACATAAGAAGGTATTTGATGATACTCCCCTAGGACTACCCCCAAAAAGAGGATTTGAACATACGATAGAATAGAAGATGCTAAACTTGTGATCACTACTCCCTACCGACAACCCAACAAGTTCAAAGAAGAGATAAAAAAAAACCATCAAATAATTGCTAAAAATGGGTCATATCCAACCTAGTTCTAGCCCCTTCGCATCCTCAGTAGTACTAATCAAGAAAAAAATGGTACCATGAGAATGCATATAGATTATAGGGCCTTAAACAAAAAAAAAATCGTTACCACTATCCCAAGAATTGATGAATTAATCGATGAACTCCATGAAGCAAGATACGTCTCCAAGATTGATCTATGGATTACCATCAAATAAGAATGAGGGAAGATGATGTTCCCAAGACCACTTTTAGGTGTCATTATGGACACTTTAAATTTTTGGTCCTATCTTTTGGCCTAACAAATGCGCCCACAACATTTCATTCTTGCATGAACTATATGTTAAGAAAACAACTACGGAGGTTCCAACTCATATTTTTTGATGACATCCTTATCTACAACAAGACATGAGAAGAACATCTTAAACATATCAAGGAAGTCCCTAAACATTTTGGACGAGGAATCACTATATGCCAAAGGCTCCAAATGTGAATCTGGGCTAGAAGAGATCCTCTACCTTGGCCGTAAAATCAATGCACAAGGGGTGAGTGGAGGATGAAGAAAAAATTAAAGCCGTTAAGGAATGGTGACAACCAAGAAATCTAACATAGCTGAGGGGCTTTGTGGGTTTATGCACTTAAATCAACAGTTTGTTAGAGGATTTTCTAAGCTAGCTGCCCCACTCATTGACTTAACCAAAAAGGGCTCCTCTGTGTGGAATGAAGTGACTCGACAAGCGTTTGAGAAACTAAAAGAAGCAATGAATTCGTGCCCCGTCCTAGCCACTCTTGATTTTATGTTACCTTTAGAATTGTAGTGGGATGCTTTTGGGGAAGGTATTGGAGCAGTCCTTATGCATAACAAACATCCAATCACATTTGAAAGCTGCAAGATCATTGAGATTGAGAAACATTACTCCATCTATGATATAGAGATGTTAGTCATCACACACGTCTAACCAAGTTTAGACAGTACTTAGTTTGTGGGCAATTCAATGTTAAGACATATCATAATAGCTTAAGGTTCTTTATGAATCAAAATGTTCTAAATGACATGCAACATAAGTGGGTAAGCAAGATACAAGCTTACAAATTTCATATTGAGTATGTGAATGAGACAAACAATGTCATAGCAAGTGTTTTGTCACCATGAGGACCTCACCTGAACTCAATAACAAGCATATTCGCACACTAGAAAAATGATATCATTGCCAAATATGTCAAACCCACAAGCTAATGGTATCTTAGAAGGAAATTTGCCCAATGAGGAATATGAAGAATTAGAACTTATCCTAAATAAAAATAGGATATTCCTTGTGACCTACTCAAAGATGAAAGACGAGATCATCAAGGAATTCCTTGACAATCCCTTAGTCGACCACCAAGGATACTACAAAACCTACAAACAAATAAGGGAGAAATACTCTTGGAAGGGCCTCAAGAGGGATGTCCTTTAGCATGTACAAGAATGTATAACCCGTCAAAGAAACAAAATTGAACAAAACTGCCCAACACGTCTTTTACAACCTTTACTTATTCCAAATAAGAAATGGGAAAGCATCTCTATGGAATTTATAACAAGATTACCCAAAGTTCAAGGAAAGGATTGCAGATATGTAATAGTGGATCAACTCACCAAGCACACACTTCATAGCAATATCTACTGAGTATCGAGCCAAAAAATAGATAAGGCTTTCTTCAAAAATATCCTTAGATCACATGGTCTTCCAAGAAACGTTGTAAATGATAGTGATAGCCGATTCCTTAGCTTATTGTGGCAAGAACTTTTTCGCTTAGTATTGGGACTTAACTTACACCCAATACAAGTTTTCACCCCAAACATACGGACAAATAGAGATTGTTAACAAGTGGGTGGGTGATACTTGAGAAATAATGTCACAGGCCAACAAAATGCATGGATAAAATGCACCTTGGTGAATATTGCTACAATACCATCCACCACATGTCAATTAGGATGATGAGTCCATTCAAGGCATTATGTGGTTGTTACGAAGTAACCTCCTTTGGAAGTTTGATTTTACAAGAAAGTTGAGTGCTAGGGGCCAAGTAATTCGTGCAACAAAGTATGGACATCATGAACACACTCAAGGATAATTTGCATCAAGCACAAAACCAACAAAAGATCTATGCTGATTGAAACTACACTGAAAGAACATTTGAAGACTTGGTCTTGTTGTGGCTTACGAATTGGAATTGCCAAAAAACAACTGAATTCACAATGTCTTTCATGTGTTCTGACTAAAAAGAGCGCTAGGACAACACATTACCCCGTGTGTGGAGTTACCACCACTTGATGACGAAGGTAAAGTAATCTTGGAACTTGAAACCATCCTCAATATGCTGGAGAAGCAATTAAGAAATAAGACTATTCCCAAATTCTTGATCAAATGGAAAGGCCTACCAATGGAAGATGTTATTTGGGAAGGAGAAGAGATCTTCAATCATCCAAAATTGGAGATTGCTTGAGGGCAAGCAATCTCGGGAAGGCAGACTGTCATGCCCCCGCCTCAAAGGAGATAACCATAACTAGAAAACTGTCTTATCCTTGAGACTTAACATTTTTTTTTGCAAGTCATTAAGGAGAAATGTACAAACAAGCGACTAAGAGGCCATCCAATATCAATTGATGGACGATTATAAGTTATAACTTGTCATTGCAAGATGTGATTAAGGAGGGTAATGTTCGGTTATGAAGAGGCTCCAAAAAAATTGATTTGAAGAGTCTCATCTTTGCTAAGTAGGAAGCCACTTTCCAAAGGGGTGCCTCCATTCATGAAGTTGTCAAGGTATATATCGAGGAAGTTCCAAGGTAGAAAATGTATCATCATACATTAGGTATTGCCGTCAGTGAATAAAAGCAATTCTTGCAATTGATAGAAAAGATAGCATTCAGATCAGAAATGAGTGACACATACTTATACTCATTTCAGTTCTGGTCTAACCAATATCTAATAATCCTAATACTTAGTCGTTTGGTATATTTTTTGCCTATGCATTACTTGTCAATATTTATCTCTTATATGTATATATGATTGAATATAAATGCATGTTTGTTATAAATCTGTTTGAAACCACCATCATGTATGGAAGGAGGTGTAAGAGGGAAACTATGAGGTTGCTATCTAAGTAGGCCACCTCAAGGAGATATCCATGTTGCCCGCCCCTGGGGCCAAGAGGGCAATGATATGCTCTTGGGCTTAGATAGGACAATCAAGGAGCTCCATTACAATCTCCTCTCTGACTCTACAATGATGACTATTGACCTTAGGGGGATAAGACATAGATAGGGAAAGCGGATGCAAGCACCTCACTAAGTAGGCCACCTAGAGTGGATGTCCATGTTGCCTGCCCACCGGGGCCAAGAGGGTGTGTCCACTCTTGGGCTTAGTGCGTGATGCCTTTGGGCAGACCTATCGTGCTTCTTCCTCCAAACCGTAATGTATTTGAATGGTAGTATAAATATTATATGAATTATATGTTATAATCTAACCCTAATAGCTGGAAGTATGCATGTATGTATATGTTCCCTTGGTTATGGTTGCAAGATTTGAATCCAGGACTGTATTGTTTTAAGGAGATATTTTACTTGGTAAAGATGTAATCCTAACCCTAACTTGTTGCAATTGTGATTCTTGGGCAGATTTGAACGGGGACATTACAAGGGGTAGGAGGTGAATTGAGTGCATTTGTGAGGCAAGATAAGTGGTGTTAAGTTGACATTGTAAGAATTTCTCTATGCAATGTAAGAATTTGCCAAGATTTAGAAGCCCAATGAATAGCACAAACAAGAGAGAAAAGAGGGACAAGAATAAACTGTATTCTCACCAATATGCAAATGCAATATGATCAACTGGATCGCATACAAAAAGACTTGGTTACATCACGTAGATGTGCCTGCTTATATAGGCAAGGCATGATAACTAGGAGATGAGAAGGAAATAACTTATCGCCCACATAAGGTGGAAGCACATGTCTACCAAAGGTAGACCATCCTCCATTATGTAATGAAGCATGTGCAACATGTGGAGGATGATAATGTGATAATAGTACTAAAGGTGGATCTCACACATAAAGTGGAATTGATAACAACTATCACCACCTAAAATGGAATTTCTCGTACACCATGTGCAAATATAGGTGCAAACTCCTAAGTGTTTTATGCACAAACTACTATGCAATGCATTATCCTAAGTAAGCCGAAGTAAAGTGTAATTAGGAATATTTAATTACACCAACACCCCCCTTAAGTGCAACTTAGCGGAATGTACGTAAACTCACAATGCAAGATGGGTCCCGGCTACTAGGCCATGTTAGGTACCCATGTACAATATGCAAATTCAATCTCTCATAAAACGAAGAAAGGGAGAAAACCCAGTGGGACAAAACTCCCCCCCAAAAGAGAGATGAATACATAAAAGAACTCTCAAAGAAGAATGAGAAGGACAAATCCCCATGCGAGGAAAAAGTTCCCCCATAAGAGAGAAGAAGAGGAAGAGAGACCAAGTAGCCCCCCCTCAATGTAGAATGTACACCAATGGTAGATGCTCTAGGGTCGATGTAGAAATTGTTCCATGAATACTGAACAACGTTCCTCCCCTTTGGAATAAACAAAACCAAAGGTGCATGTATGAAGTCTCCCCGATCTGTAGAAAGAAACCTCAAAATGTATAGTCTTTGAAAACTGCTCAAGTGCCCCATGTCAACGTTGAAAGATACCCCCTCCAAATCAAGTGTACTAGTCCCCAGTGTTGAAAAGGATAGGTCAGGATCTAATGAGGATGGATGTAGATCATGATCCAAAGCTCCGAATGTCTCCTCTGAAGATAAAGAGACCTCCTCCAATTGCTGTACATAAGGATCCACAATCACATCATACTTGAAAGAATGATCATGTGGAGAATGAAGAAGAGGGTCAAAGTGTTCCCTCGCAACAACTGAAGAATGATCATCTTCATCAAAGAGAAGATGAATATCGTCAATGATGTCTCCTAAATCTGTAATGTAGGACTCCACAAACAAACCTGCAATGTCTGTCAAGTAGTCATTCCATGGAACTCTTTCTGGAAGACCATGAATACCTTGCTGCATTGAATCACAAGAAGCCAAAACTGTAGCAATCCAAGCATCATCAGGAGCAACAGTAGAAGTCATCTCAATAGCAGAAGATGGAATTGAAGGCTCAAGAACTTGATCACATGTGAGAATGCCCAAGTTCAAGTAGCCAAAGTTGTCCTCGATGCCTGAATCAACACTAGATAAAAATCATATGAAGAATCACTGTCATCAGGAACAAAATCTGCAAAGGAGTACAACCGAGATGCATGATCCATCACCCCCATAGCAATGATACATCTACTCTCCAAGTCTCTGACAATAACTGAATCAGGAGTGAACTCCACAGTCTTCCTTGTTGCACCATTAGTGATTTGATAGATGCAAAGGAGATTATTGGTAAAGTGAGGTACACACAACACATCATTAAAGGTTCCCTCCCCAATATCAATGGTTCCTTTCCCAATCACATTCATGTAAGTATGATTGCCCATCAAAATTGGTGACATGTGACAAGGCTCAAATGAAGAAAATATGGACTGAAGATGCCATATGATGAGAAGCCCCTGAATCTAGAAGCCACCTCCCTGAATCATGACCTAAAGTAGCAAGAAAAGTCTTTGCTTTGCCCTTATCTTTCCCAAAAGTGTGACTCTTTTCCTTATCAAAATCTGATTGCTGTGAAGGAGAAGTTGAAGTAGACATTCTTGAAGGCAAATTGAATTGATTCTTCTTAAGAAGATTATTCAATTCATCAATATCCTTCTTGTAGTAATGGTGCTCATCGTGTCCATTCTTCTTGCAATATGCACAAGTAAGCAACTCCTTGGATGAATTCCCCATAGAAGAGGATGAAGAATTTCCTCTTCGTGGAGAGGATTGATTGTGCTCTAACATGCTGTGACTTTGGCTTGGATGAGTGTTGGTTCTTGCCTTTCCCTTGATTCCTTTGATTCCCTTGTTGAGCCACAAAAGATTTTGACTTAGATTGACTTGAGAACCCCCATGGTGATCAATTTCTCTTGTTCTTGCATCAACATCTCTGTGTGCACATCAAAAGATGGTGTAGTGTATGAACTACTTGTCAACCATTGGGTTTGGAAACTAGAAGACAAAGGTTGCATACTCTGGTGGAAGCTTGTCCAACAAATTGTAAACCAATTGTTGATCCTTTTTACACAATCCTTTAGCTGTGTTCTAAGCTCAGTTGCCTTTGTTACATAATCTTGGAGAGTGTCAAAGTTCTTAGGATCTAAGCTTGTGAGATCATTGTCTAATTTGTAGCCTCTAACCTCATCAACCTTGCCATAAAAATTAGAAAGTTTGTCCCAAGCCTCTTTGATTGTTTTACATTTATTAGTGTGAAAAATGAGATAAAGTGAAATATACTTCTTCAATGTTCCAAGAGACAGTATTTTTAGTGAGCCATTCAATTTGAGCAGGATTAGCTTTAGGATCAGATGGTGCCGCAATAGCACCATCAATATAATGTGAGTCCTTTTTCCATTAGTTTACCCCAATCATGTATTTTCCATGATGCATAATTATATGGAGTTAAAAAAGGAAACTTAGGGGAACCCATAATACAAAATAAAGAGCACAAAGAGAGGGACAATCATACAAGACACCCCCCTAAATTCACTCAATCAAAGAACCCCCACCCACCACCACCCCCCCAATGATGCTTTTGGCACTTTATACTTAGATGCGTGTACAATTGCCACTTGCAAAAAAAAACAAAGTGGACTTTGATTTCAATGATTACAACTGCCAAAATAAGGCTATTGCAGACTCAAACAAATAATGGACAAGATCACTCAAGGATCTAAGCAATTACAAGTGCCAAAATAGACCAAATACTGAAAGTGATATGTCCACTCACAATGGCTACAATATGATAGAAAATCTGGAAAGTAGACAAAATTATGCACTTAAAAAAAAGCGGCACCTAAAAATGTGTCCGTATAAGCCTGAACGAAGCCTTTGAAGTTACAAAAATGAGGAATACTTGGCTACAACTGTGAAAAAATATTTTTCTCCTAAATATCTATGCACCAAAATAAAAAACTAATTCCAGATCTGAGAAGAGCACAAAATTCTACCCCAATTTAAAAAAAAAAAAGCTCTGAAAAAGGTCAGATGAGTGAGTTATGGGGTTTTGAAAATCACCATCAAATCTGAAATTGCAATTGGTGAGGGGGGCAAACAAAACCATTATCCCACATTGCGTGTGTGCAGGTTAATTTAGCTATTTAAATATAAAAACAAACCACCATTTTACTAAAGCTTTAAAAATGAAGCATGCAAAAGTTGAAGCCCAAACCAAATTTCGAGTGTGAGCGGTGTAAATGTTGATCAAACCTGGTTGATTTCGTAGATGCTGACTGATATTTGACCCATTTAACTCGCCCAATGAAGTAGTGCCACGTGTCACTATGTTGTATAGAATGTTGTGGTGCCAAATGCCGTTGCGTGGGACGTTGGGAGATTGAAGTGTTTGTTTTCAAAACAGTGTGGGATTATTATCCCACATTCAGTGCACTGCTAACTTCAATGCAGTTTAAATAGTAAAACACAATTGTGCCTGTGAAGTTTTTGGAAGAGCTTGCGTTTTGTGACCTGTTGCGTCTGTTCGCGTGGCAGTGCACACGAGAGGACGTGTGGCCGACTTGCTGTTAGTAGTTGTGATCGACGTAGGGGATAATCACAATTCTTTTGTTGAATGTGGCCGGATGAATTGAAATGCCGGTGGACAAGGGCACCAAAGAAATTGTGAGGCGCTGCCTGGTATTTTGTTGGAGAACCAATGTGAACATAGTGTTTGCCGCCCAAAACCCGGGAGTTGTGTGAGCCAATAGAGCTGCCGGTAAGTGTTGTTGCTTGAGGTCACCACGGATGGCCGTAAGGTTGGTGGTCACCGCATAGTGAGGGTTTGCAATAAATGTGACCGGTTGTCGAGAGTCTATGCGGGTGTCACCAGAAGTTGGTGACTGTCACGTTCTCTGAGATGAAGACGTGTGGCAATGTTGGAGCTGGCCGGAAGTGTGCAGAGGTCGCAGGGAGGAGGCGACATGAAGGAGATTGATAGTTAAGAAGCAAGATGTGATTGGTGGTTGGGCCCGACAAGTATGACGGTCCTGCAAAACTAAATTTGCTATGCGAAAAGCTGACAAAGGATATGGGTGGTTGTTCTGCAGACCCCTCACTCAAATAATTTGATGTGATAAAAAACTTTATACAGTGACCAAAAAATCTGTGATCTTTTTAATAAGAAATTCACAAATACATTTGTAGAATTTTTTTTTATTAAAAAAATAAAAATCGTACCGTCGCTGGCAGATTGGGCTGTGGGGTTCAATCTGCTAAATTTTTTTTGCCCCCAAAACAACTTTTGTCCAATATGGACAAATTTATAGTCAAAATTCGTTGGAACAGCCTCCCAAAAACGATGGCGAGGTTGGATCTAATGTTGGAGGCTCCCAAAGATCATTGCTCCCTGGATTTGAATGCAAGCCTTCAAACGAACGAAACAAGATCTCTCTAAAATGACTATGCAATGAACGCTCCAATGACTCTGATACCATGTAAGAATTGCTCTATGCAATGTATGAATTTGCCTAAGGCAATATGCCAAGATCTAGAAGCCCAATGAATAGCACAAACAAGAGAGAAAAGATGGACAAGAATAAACTCTATTCTCATCAATATGCAAATACAATATGATCAACTGGATCACATACAAAAGTACTTGATTACATCATGTAGATGTGATTGCTTATATAGAAAAGGCATGATAACTAGGAGATGAGGAGACAACTTATCACCTGCTTATATAGGCATACCTACTTATATAGGCAACGCATGATAACTAGGAGATGGGAAGGAGATAACTTATCACCCATATAAGGTGGAAGCACATGTGCACCAAAGGTGGATCTCAGACATAAAGTGGAATGTGATAACAACAATCACCACCTAAAGTGGAATTTCTCCTACACCAGGTGCAAATATAGGTGCAAACTCCCAAGTGTCTTATGCACAAACTATTGTGCAATGCATTATCCTAAGTAAGCTTAAGTAATGTGTAATTAGGAATATTTAATTACACCAACAAACATCTTATTTTCTTACTAAGTTTTGATAAGTGCACTCTACAAGATTATAATCACATGAATCAAGGGTCACATGAAAGGTAGGTGTTGGAGACACATGAGCCATATTATTAGATGAATTGGGGTCAAAAGATAGATTTTGAGAATTTTAAGTTTATCTTATGAATTTGGCCTAGAAAAATGTGATAAAAACATTAGCTGGGCTAGAAAAATAAGTTTAAAGCAAGACAAATCAAATAATTGTTAAGTTCTACCACTTAGGTACAGTCTATACTTGCTCATCAATAGAATGCTATCATCTGTGTGCATATGATTAGCAATAATTGATTCACATTTAAGGATTGGTCACTAGTACCATCATGTAAAAGCTGTTCACTAAGCCTTATAATGTCATGTAAGGTAGACAAGGCAAGTATCAGCGAAACCAACATGAGAAGCTAATAACTAATCATCAAAGCATAGACTATCATCATGTAGTGAGATTAGTATTGAAAAACATGAGATCAAAAGGAATGGTCATCTCTTTACTGATCATCACATATGAAAAAAGGTAATTCATACAAAGTACATAAATCAGGATGGGTCGTCAAAAGCTACACTAGTGTCATGTATGGGTGAATCGCATGAGAGATACTTGCTACAAAAAACCATGACTGTCAATTCCCGTCTCAATGCTTTTGAATACTATCTTAATCCAAAGTTTTTCTCTAGTGTCTCATTTCAAGTCAATGCTAAGGTCACAAAGGGCCTCATCAAATACATGAAAGAGATTGTTCCCTAGTATAGAGGAGAGGATCTTCAGTTAGCTATTTAAAAAGTAAGCAAGAAAAGTGTTTTTTCTTCCTGGTAATTGCAATTTTGTTGAACAACATATCTATATTGTACATACGTACACTGGATATTGGTAGTTGACTAAATCATACGTGATAGGATCTTGATAAGAATTATTTTTTTGTGTTGTTGGACTTTTTTCGCAAGCCAAAAACATTAGTTGGATGGTGATGTGCATTTTGAGCTAACAACACAATTTATCTACTTGTGAGCACACTTAAAAGTTTTTGAACACACATTCAAGAATTGCGACCATTTAACTCAACAACAAACAAATGTTTTTTTGTGTATCTTTTGGTATGCCAATCAATTGACTAGAAAGATTTAGATTTGTTATATGATTGTATCATAGGAGGGAAGTGGATTAATAGATAAAAAGGGAATGCGTGAGGGGGTATGGTTCGTGGAGGCAACCTTAAGGGTATCTAGGGGATTGTGGGTTTTGATCATTCTCAACTCCTGCCTGCTTTCTCCCAATGACATCATAGATGACACGCTGAAGGGAGCAAGTCAGTATGTGTTCTCTCAGTTATGTGCACCACACCTTGAGTAAACTGTGTGGCATCCAGTCAAATCAAGAGCAATGTGCATTTTTTAATTTTGTATTGTGCTTACTTTTTCATTACGGTGTTCATTTCAGTCTTGTGACATGGTGAAATTGATCGGATAGAGTAATTATAATATGGGAGGTTCCTGAAAAGCTTAATCTTTTGTTTTTGGAGTTCCATTATTTCCAAGTATATCATCCCGCTTCTTTGTTTTCTTTTTTTCAGAAATTTGATGGCCAAGCAAGATATATCACAGCTTGGGTTTCCGGAAGCAAATGGCAGTGTAAAGGAAGACGTTACAGATTCCAGCAATGAAGGATACAAAAAAGTACAGCACAGTGAATCTATAAAAAATTAATTGGAAGTGAATTGGTAAACATGTTACATAATCTCGTTGATGCAGAACCTAGATATGCTTATAGTGCAGATGCCTGTCAAGTTGCTGCCAACCTTTATATTTTGTATTTAGATTAGAAATATATTTTGTTGTACTGATAGCTGTGGGCGGAAAATTCTTGGGCTGCTACTCCAAAAGTCGAATGTGATAATGTTGAATGCCCTGCCTCAGGGAAAGTAAAATCCCTAATGTGCAAGTGTCAAAAGGCACCTTTGGTTAAGCAGAGGTTGGAAGACATCTAATGATGTTATGAGAGCTTATCTCTTTACATTGGGTACCATCTTTGAAATACTTGATCTCTTCTCATTTCTCAGCTGTTCGAGACTGCAGCCACAGTACAAATAAGTAAAACGGCATAACTACTTTTTCTATTCTACGCGTAATCATCAGTTTGTCGAGTTGTTTGAACCATGCTTCATATATATCAAAGTAAAATAATCAAAAAGGATGCATGCGACAGAGAAATATAATTATGTAGAATCTAATGTAGAATAAAATTATCTGCATTGTTTTCCTGCGTGATACATGTTATTATTTTGAATTTGCTGCTTCTTTTCATAGTAACTCTGAGGCTGGGGTCCCATGGACGGGGGCTTTTTTAAAAATAGAGCTGTGGCAGCTGAGATTTTTTAGGAATATTTAAATGTTAGCCGTCTCATGGATTTTATTTTAGATTTCAGCTTAAAATTTCAGCTCCTAAATTTAAGGATTGTCTTAACTAATGAAATATTTAAAAAAAAAAAAATATTTTCCTTCTAAATTTTTGGTTTCGGCGGGAATAAAATTTTTCGTAAGCTGGTGGGGCAATTTCCAGCCCCATCCCGTTTTCACCTGCTCAAATTTAGAGGCCTAAAAAGGAGGGGCTCCTATTTTGGAGGGAAAGATTCCAAATAATCCACCAGCCCCCCAAAATAATTCTCATGGGACGCCCTCCTCCATGAGACCCCTGCCTGAGTTGTACTCATTTATTTAGCGAGTTTTTAGGTGATTTGCTATTTTTATTGTATAAAGAAATTGTAGATTTTGATAATGATGGTGGGGTCCCATGGAAGGGTTTTTTTTTAAAAATAGAGCTGTGGCCGCTGAGATTTTTTAGGAATATTTAAATGTTAACCGTCTCATGGATTTTATTTTAGATTTCAGCTTAAAATTTCAGCTCCTAAATTTAAGGATTATCTAACTGATGAAATATTTAAAAAAAATAAAAATATTTTCTTCTAAATTTTTGGTTTCGGCGGGAATAAAATATAGAGATCTTTCACATGTGGCAACAATTTCTCGTAAGCTGGTGGGGCAATTTTCAGCCCCATACCATTTTCACCCACTCAAATTTAGAGGCCAAAAAAGGAGGGGCTCCTATTTTGGAGGGAAAGATTCCAAATAATCCACCAGCCCCCCAAAATAATTCTCATGGGACCTGTACCTAAAAAATAGAGTTGTAGCCCTCCTCCATGAGACCCCTGCCTGAGTTGTACTCGTTTATTTAGCGAGTTTTTAGGTGACTTGCTATTTTTATTGTATAAAGAAATTGCGTTAAGAGAGATTTTGATAATGATGATGAGCATGCTATTACAATGATGCTTTTTCACTTGTTTACATTTATTTTGATGCCTATTGAAAGGATTTGTTCTGTAATAAAATTCTCTTTTGTGAATGTGAATCATTTTTTTGTCCTTTTCTTGAGTTTTCGCGGAGTATGAGTCGTTATCGTGTTATATTCTATTTTTGTGGGTATGAATAAATAAATGTTTAGACATATTTAAACGTATATGTAGGAGGCAGTTATAATTACTATTCAAGATTTCAAGGAGAATTGATGAATAAACTCTGATTCGGTAACTTGATAGGACAACTATAGTTATGTAATTGGATCAGTCAAAATCTTGTTATTAGTGATTTCTGTAAGGTGTTTTTTAATATAAATAGGGGAGAGGACCTACTACTTGAGCACCTTAACTTCACGCTTCTCAAATTTCTACGTGGAAATTTCAAATCACTCCCAATTTTTTATAGTAGCTTACTTGACAAGTCACCCGCTTATAACTAAGGTTTCAAGGCCACATCATCATATATGATGCCACATCAACATGCTTTTTGCCAAGGTGTCCAAACCAACCCCCAGAAAAGTGAGACGATCGCAAAAATAACACATACTTTTGCTACTGATGTGGCTTCACATAATTGGTTGCTTTTTGCAACTAATGGTACATTTCATTGAATTATAGCTAGTCATCATTGCAATAACAACTTTAAAGTCACAACTATTGGTACAACGTTGATAAAAAAATTGACATTAAATCAACAAGAATAGGTATTAAATTAACAAGTGTGGGTATGAAATGGACAACTCCTATCTATTTTAAAAATATACACAAATATGATAAATATAGTCTTTAGTTAGTGCTTTTCAAAATGTCTTTACAATGATAATATTAAAATTCCGTAGAAGGGAGATCCTTTTGGTGAAAGCTTCAAATCTTGTGGGGTTGCTCTCTATTAGTCCAACAATGAAGATTGTTTATTTCAACAATACACCAAAATATTAAAATAGCTATAGTTGACATGATGCTCCCATTTGCTCTCTTGATTGTTGTTACAAGTGATTCAAATTAATTTCTCCTATCTGTGTTTTGTCTCCCTTGGCACTTGCTAGGAGATGTTTATCTTCTAATGTAGGTTGTTGGTGCCATAATTGCCATATTGCTATGGTTTTTTGGTATCACTGTGAAAGATAAAAATGCGAATCAAAATAAAATGTAATGCAAAATCTAAATTCCCACATTCTTACTCACACACACTCAATAAAGCTTCCAATTTATGCATAAAATCAATTGATAAACAATAGTATCATAACGTAATATTTATTTGAATGCTTGATATGTGAATTGCTCTTAGAATTCCAGCATGACCATAATAGTGCAATGATGCAGTTCTTGATACTTGATAAATAATGCTTAGTACTTGACAATGGATATTTGATAGTGCTTTGCAAATCATAGGATGTTTGATAAGGGTAACTTACTGGAGATTTATTAGAAATTTGAATCAGAAATTTAAGACATAAGGTAGTATCTATAGTTCGGGCATTATGGCTAAAGAAACAAATTAAATATTTATATGTTTATTTCATAGGGAAAGAAAATTAGGGAAAGAAAAATAAATAAATTGTTTGAAATTTATTTAATATTGTAAGAAGTGTGCTAATTTAATAATTATTTAATTGTAGTTGATCAAAAGTTAAATAAATTAAATAAATTATTTGAAATTTGTTTAAATGGAATAGGTGTTAATTATATAAATTTTTAAAAATATTTAATTAATATATGAGAATTAAATAATTAAAATTTTAAATTATTATAGATAAAGAGAAACTATTAGTTTAAATATTTTTTAAAAAATAATTATTATGGATAGAACTATTGGTGAGCTCATGATGAAATAACAAGATGAAAATTCATTAGTCATTTTTAATTGTCTATATTTTGTCTCTCTTTAATACCACATTTTATGACATTTCAAAGAAAAATGATACTAGTGATAGGTCCCAATGATAGGATATAAATAGGATGGAAAGATGGATGATGTCCCCTCGAGAGGTTGGACAAAATAAATAAATTTCGAGTCAATCTCATGACACAAAAGATAGGCTAAGATGAAAGATAGGATATGTGATTGAGGTAGTATGATAGGAGAAATGTAGGACAAAGATGGTATTGCGAAATTGATGAAATATCAAGCGAAGCATATAAATAGGTAATGGAAAAATATTTGTGTTGATCTTATACTTCTAATAATCATAGAGCATCTTATAAAGACAAAAAAATATAATAAATTGTAAGTTTTAATATTTATGCCTAGTTTATAGATTCACAATTCAAGAATATGAATATTATATAAATAAAGATATAGAAGATAACATATCCCAATATGAATCTTCAAATGCATCATATACAACACACTTATCCATGTTTCAAAAGATGAAATAGTTTCTATAGTGAGATAATGACTTTGATAACCTAGGTTTAAAAGTTATTTCACATATTTTGTTTATGAAATAACAACTTATTCTATGTTGATTTTATAATACATTCAACTAAACCACATGTGAGATATATTATAGAGAACATAAAGTTTTTCAAATGTAGGTGAAGATTTCAAGTGTCATTGGTAGTGGTGTTGGGATTAAGGTATTTCAACCTTAGAATCCTAAAATGTTGAATTATTTAATTAATTGATATATCCTAAGTTATTAGCTTCCTAAGTTGTCATTCACTTTGTGGGACCTCTTGATGAATTGACATCCTACATGGTAGGTGATGAGATGACATATTTCTTATTTTCTAGGAAGTTGGCACCCACATGGCAGATACTAAGTTTTAGGAAGATATTGTCATATATTTCCAATTTGAAGTAGAAATTGATTTGGCAATTTCCTATGTTGACTAAAGAGTTTTCGTTTGCAATTTCTATTGTGCATTGGACTTGTATTTTAGCAATTGACATTTATTGTGGAGTTCAATTTTGACAAGTGGTGTGAGGTAAGGAAGGAACCTATTCCTAGTTATAGTAGTTTCTATGTTGTACTTACATTGTATTTGACAAGATGACCATTATGGATGAGATAGGTGTTGTTGCCTTGGAAGTTGCTATGGGCAAAGTGTCATGGAATTAGCAAGTTGTTTACATTATGACACAACTTACCTATTGAAGATGGTTTTGTAAACCATGGGCACCTACCTTTGTGTTGAGCTATATATATATGTTGATGCCTAAGGTGATTTAGAAAAGAGGAGAGGAGTTTATTTCACAGGGTTATGTTGTTGGATATTCTCTAGGATGGAACAAGATGTAAATCTTCATGTAAAGGCTTATAGCTTGAAAATGTATTCTAAGTTGTTGCTAAATAATACATTGGCTCGATGTTTTTTTGGAGTGTGGAGTTTTTTACCTGAAAGGGTTTTCCCCATGTATATCAGTGTTTTTATCTTCAGTCTCATTCTTCTAGTTTCATGATTTTGAAGTATTAAATCTATATGTCATAATGCTATGCGATTTCTTAAATCTGTTAATTGCAATCACTTTCCTTTAAGGTTTTAATTGTGGGAAATCAAACAATTTTTAGTTTTGCTTTTATGACATAGAAGTATGTGCTTGTATTAGTTTATTGGAAACTATTGAAGAAATTATTAAATGCTGGATGTGCATACTGATCTCATATCACTCTATGGGATGCCCTCATTTCCCTTCAAGTGGAACAATCTTGCAAGTAACTACCGAATAAGTTACACCTTTTTTAGCAAACTCCAAGAAAATACCAATGGTTTTGTTGAGTCTATGTCTACTTCAATCCCATTAGTTTTAATCACGTGACACCTTTCAAACTTGAATATTTGTTATCTACACATATATTTTTGTGTCACACAAGTACAATAATAATATATTGACATTATGCTACCTACCCTCAACTGTCAATGTACCCAAATTGTGTCTTACACTTCTCATAACATACAATAAGAGTTAATCTATTCCTACCCTTTTTTACAGTCATGGTATAACCTTTTCATGCTTCGGAAGCCTCTAAAACTATAAGTGGAAGCTCAAAATTCACACATTTCTAGATTGTCTGGCCACACATTGTTCCTTAGTGAAGACAGTAATTGTAATAGTACGAAATTTCTCCATTTTATGCAATATGTTACTACTTTCTACTGAGTTTTGACTAATCACTATGGTATTATAAATAAATAAAAAATTATATAAAAAGGAACAATGTAAAAAGATAAATATTATGGGTTATAATGTTATAATTATAATCATCCAAAAATTCACTGCCAACTATTTTTTCCACTTTTGCAAGGTAATGATTCAATATATCATGAAATAATTAGAACCATCATATTTTCAAATTTTGAATAAAAGTCATTTTATTATTCCATATTTTGCGTTGATCATTTTTACATCATACCTCACTTTAAAGAGAGGCTTTTGATCCCATAAAATCTTAGTAAGACATTAATCAAGGAATCAACCTCCCCACCTCATTAGGCTACCATCAAGTTTGATTAATTGTTTATCCTTTGAATCCCTTTTTCCAAGGCTCATGGAGTCCCCTCCTAGACTCTGTTTTCTTATTGCATAAATATGAAGCTATAATTTATTCCTATATACCACATCTTCCAACAAAGGTAGTGATGAACCTTGATTCTTCTTCCCTATAGAGTATAAAGGTTCATTAAATGAGAGATATCCATTATTTATTTCAAAATGTATTTTCATGAAACAATGTATGCTATAAAATTGTTCTTTCTAAATAACTCTAAGATGGTGAATGAACTTACCTTAAAATTTTAGTTTTTTTTACTCACCCTTGTAACTACTCTTTTCTTAGTGATAACCATACTTTATCCCAATATTGACACCATGATAGATGCAATTACAATTATGTCTCCCATTGTTCTCCACACTTGTTCTCTCTACTATATAATTTTTCAAAACCATCATTGTTGAATGTGATGCTTTGATATATGGTATAGGTGTTGTACTCATGTAAGAAGGAAGATGTTGTATTTGAGAGTCCTTAAATCAAAGGTTCGGATTTGTGGAAACTTGTTTATAAGAAGTAAACAATTGTTATTGTCCATGCATCCAAACAATGGATACTATATCTAATAGAAAGACGTTTTGAAGTCAAAATGATGAAATTGTGTACCTAAGCCTAGAAATGAAAGCTAGGAACTTATCCATGAATCATTTCCAATTTTGGTATCTTTTCATTGGAGAAACCATTAGTTAGGCCCAACTTTGGTCCTCTGGGAGAGTTGGGAGTTGGGTGTTAATTAATTAATTTTTGACTAGATATGATTTTATTATGATTATGCAAGATTCTAGGTAAAATGATGTAACATTGACAATATTTAGCATAAAAAGGTAGATACATAATTGGAAGAAAACACAAAAGTATAGATCTAGAAATGAGATGTAGAGAAGAGCCTATAACTAAAATATGGAGCTGAAAGTGTCATGCCCTATACCTGGAGGTGTCTTCATCAGTTGAGGCTTTTGATGTCATGTTAGGGCACTTTGTAGATATTTCCATCGAAAATTCAACCTAAAAGTGTTAGTCAAGTGAGTTAATTGAAATAGTCTGGGAGGTTTTTCCTATTCAAAATTTGGAAGTGTGCATCTTAGTTACTTTGCGCAATTTTGTAACTTTTGGCTATTGAATCTATAACCTACATACATAGAAAAGGAAAAATGTTAATTTAAATTACATGAGCTTGGCTAAGTCAAACCATGCATTGGTTTTTCCACATTCACTATAGTAATGTGAGATGAAAGAGAGATTACCCGAAGTAGGGCAAAGGCTAAAATCCTTAAAGGAAATGCTTGAATTGACAAATGATTCCTTTGACAAGAAAAATTTGCCTTGAAGTCTCACACAAAGCTTGATGTTGCTTGATGGATGTTAGTGCATGCCTTCATCATGGAGAAAGACATAAAACTTGATCATGATTGTTGAAACTTGAATACTTGATTGCAAACTTCTCCTCAATTGCATTGAAGATGCTTGACTGAATTCTTAATCAATATTTTTAATGTGAAGAGTTTGTGTTCAAATGAGAGAGGGAGTTGTATTTATATACAACTTACAAATTTTTTAATTTTAAATTTCAAGGAATTACAACATCAAGGAACACTTTCTTGCTAATTGTAAAGTGAACTAGTACAATTTCAAAATTGGGGACGAAAGGTGTAGATAGGGGCACTATTAGCTAGACAAGGGCATTAGGCGCCCTAGTCTAGGCTGTTAGGGGTGCTATGTGCCTTAGTCTTGGCATTTAGGTCAATAAAAGGTCTTTGAGTAGGGGATTACAATGAGTTTCTAGAAATGGATTGAAACTAAGCTCAATCATACACAAATCAAGACCAAGAGGCACAAACACTAAAGTGAGCCCAAAATGAGTGTGAAATTGTAAAGGGAAATAGTTTACAACACTACATAATTAAAGACATGTTATGATAGTGTAAAATATTTCTAAAAATAATAACTAGGCTTGTGAAGATGTGCTATGACTTTGAGGTCATCTACAAGAAAAGGAAAGATACTGTCGTGGTTGATGCACTAGTTGGGAGGGATGAATGTTAAGAAAGTGGTGTCTCAACCTAGCAATAATAAAATATAGTTGTTGATAAATGAGCATGGAGGGGAGGAAGTAACTCTTGTTCGGGGTATGGGGAGATGGACCCTTGACAAAGGGTTCGAGAGCCGTGTGCCCTAGTGGGGGTTTTAGAGCAGTGCTCCCAAGAGCCACACTTTTGTATAATTTATCATTATAAATCTTAACCATCTATCATTAGGTCACAAATCTAATGATGGATATTTTGTGTGATTTTATCTTTAGTTAATGATACTCATATGAGAAGCTTTCTCTACAAGTATATTGCACTACATTTTTTATTTCAAAATAATATATTGGACAAATTTTTGAGTGGTTTTTTTCCTCCCGAAAGGGTTTTCCCCACTTAAATCACTATATTCTAGTATGCATGTTATTCATGTTTATTTTTATTAATCTTTTGTAACTGTTCTAAATATTTGCAGAGTATTGGATAACCATCTCTTAAGACTAGTGTAGGAAGTTATTTTGTTGCCTTAACTTCCTCTCAAGTAGTATTAGATCCTAATCACCTTTCATTTTAGTTGTGGGTTGTTGGATTTTTTTAACTAAACCAAATTCAAGTGGGATCTTGTGTAAAAGATACTTTATGATCTTGTTACATGAATTTTTAGATGACAAGTTTGTCAGGGGTAATAGAGATGGATAAATGTTCGGTGAATAATTTTGAGATTTGGGATCTCAAGATGAAGGATTTGTTAATAGATTGAGATCTATGAGATATTATTAATGAGAATCTCTTCAAACCTGTAGATCCTTGTTTGGATGCTTAGTTTGATTTTATGGATCGTAAAGCCAAGGGTTTAATCAAATTGTGCTTGGAAATTGATTTCCTTCATGGTGATTTGGAGGAGGATATTTATGTGACAAAACTAAAGCACTCTGTGGTATAAGATAAAAGTACTTTGGTTTGCAAATTGATGAAATATTTGTATGGTCTCAAATAGTTTCCTAGGATGTGGTACTATAAATTTGATACATATGTGTTGAGTTTGGGATTTCAACACTCTAAATTGGATCATTGCGTGTATTAATAATGTGATGGTGAACATTTCCTACAAATTGCATTATATGTTGATGATATGCTATCCATTGGCAAAGGGAAAGGAACAATTTCATAACTAAACTCAACTTGCATCTAAATTTGAAATGAAAGATCTTTGTGTAGCTAAATATATTGTTGAGATGGAAATTAGAAGATATGGAGTGAACACAAATATGGCTAAGCTAGATAAAGTATGTGAATTCAATTTTACAGAGGTTTAACATGCAGGATTATAGACCATTATGTTTTCATTATATATTTGGTACAAAGCTATATACTTCATATTATCCTACATCTCTGTCAGGGATGGAAGACAAGAGTGGAGTGCAATAATACAGTGTTATGGTATTCATTAGACCAAACATTGCTCAAACAATGTGAGTTCATTTCATATATATACGTCTAATCCTGGAAGAGTTCATTGAGATGCAATTAAAAAAGTCTTCAAATATTTGAAAGGTTCTTCAAAGTATTCTTTGTGTTATCATGGTAATTTGATAAAGATAATTTTTTCCTTCATATTCATGATTATGTGGGTTTAGATTGGGTAGGTAATGTTGATAGAGTAAGGCTCCCCGGAGCTTATATGTTTACTTTATTTGGTGGTACAACACAATTAGTTGGATGCGTATGCAACATGGTGTTTTTCTTTGTCCACTATTGAAGCTAAGCATATGGTGGGTACCAATTCTTGTAAAAATTCCATATATATTAAGATGTTTTTAGATATTAGAGTAAAAAAGGTGCAACGACAGTTTATTGTCACAATCAAAGTGTAATTTTCAAAGCTAAACACTTTAAATTTCATGCTAGGACCAAGAAAATTTAAGTTCAACATCATTTTGTTAGATATATTTTCAAGAATGTTAGGATGAAGCAAATTAAGGTATATATACTTTGATGAATTTTATAGATTTATTAACTAAGGTTGCGAGCATTTAGAAATTTGAATGGTGTTCAGATTCTATGGGCATCTCAACCCTAAGCAATTAAGACATGATGTTATTACCCCTCTTGTTGCTCTTGTAAATTGTTTGACAATTCAAAGATTTGTTATGAAAATGATGTATCAAGCATGAGAGGTTTGAGGGTCATGTGTCCCAATTGGGGTTCAAGGGAAACACCCCCGAAAATCATATTTTATGTATAATTTATCATTAGGCCACATATCTTGTTGGAATTATTGTTGTTTGATGTGTTGAAATTCATGTTTTGTCATTGATGTCAACATATGTTTTAGTTGGATGCATTATAAGTTTCAGAAAGATTGGTTATCACATGAAAAAGCGAGATTGCCAAATGTGTACAAACAATGTATGACATGTGAGAGAATGTGAGCATAGATCTGTGTAGAGGGATGAGTGTATACCTTATGTCTAAGGTCATTGGATTTGATATTGTTGTTTGCATGAGTTATAACTGTTTTGGTATAGAATGGTTATAGTGCAGTGACAGAGGATTATGACAAAGATGGTCTCTGAGATTTTGGGATAAATTGGATTTGAGCATGTGTTTTGATATGCGAGCTTAAGGCATGATAGAAGATACATGAGAGAACATTCTTTGTGATTATTGGGTCACCACATTCCTGATGACGTTAGCTAAGGCGTGTGGACTAGCAAAGACCTATTTGGGGCAGACTACAAAAATGTAATGTGCTCAATGATTAGCGAGCATGAATTATGGATCTTGGCATGTGACTGATGATTTATATTTGTTAATTACTTGTGTAAGGTACCATGTGTATCTTAGCAAGGGTCTATGTAATTGTTTGTGCATTGATGAAGTCTTAACATGCCAACCTAATTGCTTATTGTAACTTGTATAAAGGAAAGAAGTGTCTCTATGTGTAATGGTATGGATTGGATGCTGTGAGCATGTGGATGTGAGTTTTGTTGGATGTAGAAAAGTGATTATGTTTGTAATGCACTTCATTGGAACTGTATAGGCAAAGGAAGTTGCTATCAACCAGTTCACTATTATACGTATACTTTTATATTTCTCTTTGGACAGTGGGTCCAGAAGGTGGGTTTAACCTTCAAAAGGTGGATTTAACCTTCACTTTGGGAAGTGTGCTCGGGCAGTGAGCTCATCATTTCATTCAACTCCTAACAGGGTTGAGAAGACTCCTAACAGGGTTTGTCCTTTAACAAGGACTTATATTGGATGTAATAATCATCTCCTAACATGACTAGATCTCCTAACATGGATACAATATTTCTAGTGCATTATTTGTGGGTGTTAATTCCCAACGGGGTTTTTCCCTTAACAAGGTTTTCCTCGACATTAAAATACTTGTGTTATGGTGTTGTTCTTGAATTTTTCATATTTGCATTAAGTAATTGGTTTAAATTTTAATGTTTAAAAATTTGGCATACAACTTATTCACCCCCCCTCTCAATTGTATTATTCGTAACAATTGGTATCAGAGCTTGTGGTCCTCTAAGAGAAAGCTTAACCGCTTGAGGTGATTGTGAGATGGATTACTATAGGAAGGAGAGTCCAAAACTTGATGCTGAAAATTTTGACAGTTGGAAAAATAAGATGAGAACTCACCCGATTTGCTTGGGAATTGATTACTGGATGATTACAAAGAAGGATGAACTGATCAAGGCAGGAGATGAATTAGGAAATGCTACTGAGGAAGAAAAGAAATTATTTTCTTGCAATATGGTTGCAAGGGAAGCACTGATAAACGTGCTCTTTGAGGCAGAGTTTACAAAAGTTAAAGATCTTGATTCAGATCACAAGATTTGGACAAGGCTAGAGGATCTATATGAAGGAGATCAGTACACTAAGCAGGAAAAACTATAGAATTGGAAGACTAAAATGGAGAATCTAAGGATGCGAGATGATGAGAATGTCAGAGCTTATGTACAGAGGGTTACAAAGGCTGTTACCGGAATCAAAAACTCAGGGGGCACATATATTGAAGATAAAGTGATCGCAAAGATTATTAGATCTTTGACACCTGAAGACTAAAGTGAAAGCGATGGAGGAGATCATACCACTGACAAAAAAATTCAATCCCGATTGCTAAGCCAGCCACCATTGAGACCACAAAGTTACAAGATGTATTACCCAAAGTAGAGTCTGCATTCAAGGGTACTGTTCATAATGAAAAAAAAGACCTTATCAAGCCTTTCAAGATCTAGCAGAAGCAATAGACATGAAGAGCTTGGAGAATATGCTGATGATTGGGCAGAGATTGAAGAAGAAGAAAGGAAACTAGACAAACTTGTGACTCTAATAGAAAAAAGGGAAAGGAAAGGTAAGGGTAAGTTTGAAGGAAAATTACCCCTGAAATATTTTTCTTGTAATAAGGTTGTTCTTGGTCATTTTGCATCTAGATGTCCTACTAGGGTTCTTAAGCCTAAGCCTAAGTTTTACAAGTCTAATTACTCCAAGGATAAGGAATGCTACTATGCTAGTGAAGGTGTGTTTGATGATGATTCTGTGAGTGATGGGAATGAAATTGGATTTATTGCTATTAAAGATAATGAACCTATTCATGAAGAACAAGATCTAGTCTCGTATGTTGAAAATAAATCAGAATGGATCATTTATTGTGTTTTTTCACATCATATATCTAGTGATAAGGATAAATTTGTTCAACTGAATAGATATGATGGTGGTGTAGTCAGATTTGGTGATAACACTCCTAAGTTGATCATTGGAGTTG
Organism: Thuja plicata; assembly: GCA_018584345.1. NCBI lineage: Eukaryota > Viridiplantae > Streptophyta > Pinopsida > Cupressales > Cupressaceae > Thuja > Thuja plicata. Next base: position 1,359,066 of record MU226740.1, read on the forward strand.
ATTCAATCTCTCTTGATGGTAAAACTCACACTGATGATGTCCTACTCGTTGATGGAATTAAGCACAACTTGTTGAGTGTTGGACAACTTGTAGACAAGGGATATCATTTGTAGTTCATGAATGAAAAATGTACTATAAGAGGTCAATCTGGAAACTTGATCACATCAAGTACTAAGTCAAGTGGTAATGTGTTTGAGCTGAATAATACAAAGGAAACTTGTTTTGTTGCGAACGTAGATGACAGTTGGTTATGGCATATGAGGTTTTGTCACATAAATTTTGATAATATTGTAAGGGCCAGCAACACTAATGCAGTCACAGAATTTCCAAAAATTGTGAAGCCTACTAACACAATGTGCAGAGTGTGTGTGATGAGAAAAAAAACTAAGAGAAACTTTCAAAGAAAATCCTTTTCAACAAGAGGGAATTTGGATCTGGTACATACAAATATTTGTGGTCCTCCAAGGACTAGATCTTACTATGGTGAAAGGTATTTTATACTTTTTGTTGATGACTATTGTAGGATGATGTGGGTTGCATTTCTCAAAGAAAAATATGAAGCATTTGATAAGTTCAAGATTTTCAAATAAAAGGGTTAGATGAATGAGGTCTTAAGATAAAATTTCTGAGGTCAGACAGAGGTGGAGAGTTTACATCATATTTGTTCAATTCTTATTGTGAAAATCATGGGATATACAGACAAACTTATGCTCCTAGGACACCTCAGCAGAATGGGATAGCAGAAAAAAGAAATAGAACTATACAGGATGCAACCAAGACTATGTTTCTTGAAGGTAATGTATCTCATATGCATTGGAGAGAAGTAGTCAATACTATTTTCTACACTTTGAACATAATTCATATCAAAGAAGGTACTGATAAGACACCCTATGAAATTTGGTTTGGTTATGCTCCTACTATTAAATACTTCAAAATATTTGGTAGCAAGTGTTATATCAAAAGAGATGATAAAATTAGAAAGATTGATGCTAGAAGTGATGAAGGAATTTTCCTTGGTTATTCTACTAGAAGTAAGGCTTATAAATGTTTCAATATGACATTGAGAAAAATAGTTGAAATTGCTAATGTGAAAATTGATGAGAGGTTTCAAATTGAGATCCCAAAGAATGAGAAGAATACTGAAAATCAAGAGATTGAACAAATTCTTGAGATTCAGACATGCTTGGATGAGCCTATAGAAGCACCAAACACACCAAGGTATGTTAAGATGAATCATCTTGAGAATCAGATTATTGGTGATGTTAATAAGGGCATGATGACAAGGTCTAAAGCTAGAAATGAGCTTTGTTTGATTTCACAAGTAGAACCTAGGACTACTGATGAGGCATATAAAGATGAATCTTGGATTAAGGCAATGCAGGAAGAATCAGATTAGATAGAGAAAAATAACACTTGGGAATTGGTCCCTAGACCTAAGGACAAGAATGAAATTGGAACTAAATGAGTTTTCAGAAATAAAATGAATGAAGAAGACATGGTTGTAAGAAATAAGGCTAGATTGGTCTACAAGGACTATTCACAATAGGAAGGTATAGACTTTAAAGAAACATTTTCACCTATTAAGAGATTAGAGGCAATGAGATTTTCCTTAGTTTTGCAACACATAAAGACTTTAAGGTATATCAGATGGATGTGAAGTCTGCATTTTTGAATGGCAATCTAGAGGAAGAGGTCTACATTGAGGTACATGATGGTTTTCCTTTGACAGATTATGAAGACATGGTTTGCAGATTGAAGAAGGAATTGTATGGTCTGAAACAAGCTCCTAGAGCTTGGTATGCTCAGTTAGACAGGTATTTATTACATCTTGGTTTTAGAAAAGGTAGTGCAGATAGTAATCTATATTTGAGAACTTCTGAAGATAGAATCTTGATTGTTGAAGTCTTTATGGATGATATAATATTTGGAGGCAATGATGAAATGAGTAACAAATTTTCCGAGGAAATGAAAGTGAATTTGAAATGTCTATGATTAGATAAATGGAGTTCTTCCTTGGTTTGAAAATTACTCATAGTAAACATGGTATTTTTATTTCTCAAACCAAGTATCTTAAGGAGTTGCTAAAGACGTTTGGGATGGAAGATCGTAAACCTTTTGGAACACCTATGGTTACTGGATGCAAGCTTACTACTACTGATGAATCTTAAAGTCTTTTTTAGATAAAATATAGGTCCATGATTGGAGGTTTTCAGTATTTAACTCACACTAGACCAGACATAGCTAGTGCAGTTGGAATAGTTATGAGGTTCCAAGCTCATCCTATGGAGACTCACCTTGCTGTAGTTAAAAGGATATTTGGATATTTGAAAGGGACACTGGAATATGGTTTATGGTATGAAAAGTCTGATGATTTTATATTGCATGCTTATACTGATGTTGATTGGGAAGGAAGTGTTGATGAGAGAAAATGCACCAGTGGTGGAGCATTTTTCCTTGGAAAAAGGTTGGTTTAATAGTTAAGTAAGAAGCAGGTTGTATAGCACAATCTACTACTGAATTAGAATATGTAGTTACTGCTGTAAATTGCACACAGATTGTTTGGATGAAACAAATGCTAAAGGACATTGGGATAAACTTTGAAGAGCAAGTGGTTATACACTATGATAATATAAGGATAGTGAACATGTCAAAGAATCTAGTTATGCATTCAAAGACTAAACACATTTCAATCAAGTATCACTTTTTGAGAGACAAGGTTGCAGAAAGGGAAGTCAGATTGGAGTACATCAATACAAATGATAAAATAGCATATATATTCACTAAACCTTTGTCAAAAGATGCCTTTGAGTATCTTAGAGGTATGCTTGGGGTAAGAACCCCTCTTTGTGAGAACTAAATGATGCAGGAATGCATCATTCCAGAATTTATTAGAGCTATATTTTTCTCTGGACTTGATGCTGGGATCTACTCCTTAGGGGGAGTGATCGCAGGAACACAACAAAACATATTTGGGTGATCAAGCACCTAGTTTGTTGCAAATATGAAGATTTGAAAAAGATACACCTTGCAAAGGTGGGATGTGTGAAGAAGGAAAAGAGCTATGACACCCTTTGCCATTGATGTCAAAGGGGAGAGATATAAGTGAAAAATCCATACTATTTTAGGGGGAACTGTGAAGAGGATATTGAGAAGATTGTATTAAGAAGGCTACTTTTGGGTTGATGGATTTTATCATATGTTGCCATCAATGACAAAGGGGGAGATTGTTGGAATTTTTTTTGTTTGAGGTGTTGACATTCATGTTTTGTCATTGATGTCAACATATGTTTTAGTTGGATGCATTAGAAGTTTCAGAAAGACTGGTTATCACAAGAACAAGCAAGATTGATAGATGTGTACGAACAATGTACGATGTGTGAGAGAATGCGAGAATGGATATGCTTAGAGGGATGAGTGTATACTTTATGTCTAAGGTCGCTGGATTTTATATTGTTGTTCACATGAGTTATAATTATTTTGGTATAGACTGGTTATAGTGCAATGACAAAGGATTATGATAGAGATGGTCTTTGAGTTTTTGGGATAACTTGGATGCGAGCATGTGTTATGATATTAGAGCTTAAGGAATGATAGAAGATACATGAGAGAATATTCTTTAAGATTATTGGTTTTTTAGTTTCCTAATGACGTCAACTGAGGCGCGTAGACTAGCGAAGACCTATTTGGGGCCGACTACAGGGATGTAACGTGCTTAATGAATGGCAAGCATGAATTATGGATCTTGGTATGTAACTGATGATTTATATTTGTTAATTACTTGTGTAAGGTACTGTGTGTATCTTAGAAAGGGTTTATGTAATTGTTTGTGCATTGGGGAAGTCTTAACAGACCGACCTAATTGCTTATTGTAACTTGTATAAAGGAAATAAGTGTCTTGATGTGTAATAGTATGGATTGGATGTATTGGATGTTGTGAGCATGTAGATGCGAGCTATGTTGGATGTAGAGAAGTGATTATGTTTGTAATGCACTTCGTTGGAACTGTATAGGCAAAGAAAGTTGCTATCAGTCTGTCCACTATTATAAGTATACTTTTATAATTGTCTTTGGACAGTGGGTCTAGAAGGCGGGTTTAACCTTCAAAAGGTGGATTTAACCTTCACTTTGGGTAGTGTGCTCGAGCAGTGAGCTCATCATTTCATTCAACTCCTAACAGGGTTGAAAAGACTCCTAACAAGGTTTTTCCTTTAACAGGGACTTGTAATGGATGTAGTAATAAAATCCTAACAAGGCTAGATCTCCTAACAGGGATACAATATTCTAGTGAATTATTTGTGGGTGCTAATTCCCAACGGGTTTTTTTTTTCCCTTAACAAGGTTTTCCTCGACATCAAAATACTTGCGTTATGGTGTTGTTCTTGAAGTGTCTAGTTTTGCATTAAGTAATTGGTTTACAGTTTAAATTTTAAAACTTGGCATACAACTTATTCATCCCCCCTCTCAGTTGCATTATTCATAACATATCTAATGTTGGATATTTGTGTATTTTTATTTTCCTAGAAGGCACCCTATTTTATGAGAGTATTCTATTAATATTTTGTGTTGTGAGGTATTTTAAGAGTCTGGGAGTTTGATAGTTTTGATTTAAGGTAAACACAGGTTTTGAAGGGGCCCCAAAACCCTATACAATCATATTTTGAGGGGGATCTGGAACCCCATAAGGAAAAAATGTTGCATTTTGAAAAATCTTCCTTAAATCCAGCAGCCCCGAACCAACATAACCAACAGTCCAAAACCATCACCCATGCAACATCAGTAGATAAAGACCAACAAATTACTAGCTCCCCAGAACTCGGAACATAAGGCCAAAGCCTCACATCAAAGAACTACCCTCCCCATAAAGGATATCATGGGGTTTAGAGGGACACTCCAACCCAACCCTAACCAAAAGTGGCTACTACTTGAACTGGGCCCATGAAAACTATCAACATCCAGCCAAACCTCAGCTAGAAGTGCCATATTAAAAAACTTGGGTTTTTCATGGACCCAAAGCTATCATGGGGTTTTAAATGGCTCACCAAACCATGGACAAAAACTACAATATAAACTTCCATAATAGAGGCAATCCATTCATAGATCACTGGTATAACCACTGAGGGTTTTGTCATGGAACCCAAAACCAAAGAACACCTGCTAGAGGCATGAGCCATATCAAAATTTGGAAGGATTTGTAAAGATCCCTCATCCACATAAATGGGCGAATATAAAGCAGCCCATTGGAGAAGCTTTCCTACTACTAGTCCCAACAACTCCAAAAGTAGCCCATTCTACATCAATAGGAATGACCCCCACCTCAATAAGGTAACTATAATATGAGCCATCAGGAAGGAAAAAATAGCCTCTACCGACCCCCAGGATTGAGAAGCCATGATTAAGGAAAAATCTCAACCAACTACAAACTGTCTCTTCCACACAGCTAGTCTTCACCTCATAAGAAGCAACCTCCACCTCAATGGAACATGTAGAAGAGAAGGAAAGGAGAAAGAGCCAGACCTGAACCAAGGTGACTAGAAACCTATCCACCTCCATAGGAGAGAGCTCCACCTCCATAGGAGGCCAAGGGGGAAGAGAAGAGGAAATTCTAGCAACGTCCTTAGAAGACATCACAAAGTAGACCTAGGCTTCCTGAGACTTAGAGGACCATCACACAATCAATCTTTGCTCCACAAGGAGAACTTTAAAAGCATAAGAGCATAAAAAAAAACCATCTGAGAAACCCCAACAGGGAAATCTCACACCAAAAGGCCTGGTCCCATAAAATCTTTCCACACAGACCGCTAAAAATAATAGCTAAGAACAGGGCCAAAGAAAGATCGGGACCCAGCCAAACCCAAGCCCGGGGCCAATGATCCAAAGGAGAGCCACGGAGGCCACCAACGAAACACCATTTCTATGAGCGCCCTGCAACCAATATCATCACCAGACCACAAAACCCCTCTTTCTCCAGCCATGCAGAACCCACGAGGGCCTTAGCACCGTGCAGAATCCAAACAGAGGAGGGAGGAAGGGACAAAAAATTCTCACACCCATGAGGATCACGATCCCCATAACCATCTTCAACATCGTCATTCATAGTAGAGGAGTCCTCTACACCACCTGTAACACCCGTCAAAACCTTGGCGCCATTGGCCCCTCAATTCCCGCCTGTTCCCATTTCAAATCAGAGAGAGTCTGATAGTTGTTGAGTTGCCTCTAGATCATTTTTGGTGATACACTTTGAGAAGCTTTCTTTGCAAGTATATTATAATATTTTATTCATTTTTGAATAATATATTGGACAACTTTTGGAGTGGTTTTTTTCTCTCCTGAAAGGGTTTTCCTCATGTAAATCATTGTGTTGTGTTATGCATGTTGTTCATGTTTATTTTTGTTAAGCTTTTGTAACTTTTGTAAAGGTTTGTAAAATTTTGCATGAACTTCCTCTCAAGGTTGGTGTAGGAAGTTGTTCTAGTACCTTAACTTCCTTTCAATGAGCCCACAAAGGTGTTATTATGTTTCATGTCCATTTTATAGGATGAATGGGTAGATGAGGCACAATTATAATGAAAAATGATGCAGATAGACAAAATTTCATTTAAAAGCTCCAACATTATCTAATCATATCATAAATTTGTCCATGGAAAGGGAACTATCTATATGGTATAAAAATTGGTTATGCCTTGGAAATAACCCAACTATCAAGAATAACAGAACTACATGCTTCACAAGCAAGTTGCCATTCAACCTTCTTGAAGACTTCATCAAATAAAGATGGTTTTTTTTTGCATGGTTCAAAATTGATATAAATTTTTTAGGGTAAATGCATGGTGTGCCAACAAAACAAGAATGAGATATTTAAGATCTTGGGTTTTAAAGCCTCCATCTATTCTTAGTAAATTGTTAGAGGAGATTTCCATGAATTTGATTACTAGATCGCCTAAGTTTATTAAGAAAATATCATTATGGTTGTTGTAGATCAAATTACTAAAATTAGACTTTTATAGAGAATATTATGTAGCTACGCGAGAACACAAAAATCACATAAGTGATTATACTTTGATATTTACTAGTAATTTTTGGGTTGAGTTATTTTCAAGTCTGGGTACTAAATTGGTGCATAGTTTTATCATCACCATCAATATAATGGGAAAGATAAGGTGGTCAAAAAATACTTGGATGGTTATCTACATCACTTTTCTTCTAAAAAGTAAGAGATATGGTTTAGCATTTTTCCACTAATAGAATGGTAGTATAATATTTGTTTCCATACCTTATCCAAAATATCTCTATTATTGACATTATATTGGTACCATCCACTCTACATTACCTTTTCCTTGAAGGTACATCTTAAGGTTAGAGGAATTGAAGAATGCATTAATATGCATTCTATAGTCTCTAATATAATATAGCAATAACACAAAACCACATAAAGTAGTAGGCTAGCCAACATAAAAAAAAGGAAAATATTTTGACATTAGAGATTGGGTTTTTTGAATTACAGCCAAATAATTAATTTTACTTAAAATAATAAATTATGCTAACAAGCTTCCCCTTGAGTATTATAACACTCATCTCAAATCTTACAAAATATTGGAAGTGTGGTGTACAAATTGAATATACCTCTTTCTACGAAAATGCTTTTGATCTTCCAGGTTTCTAGCTTGAACAAAGGCATTGGACAACATGTTTCATTCAATTTTTGATATTCCTATCAGGATTTCAATTTGTAGTTTTTGAATCAAAATCAAAGCTACACAACCATGAAGATGAGGTAAGAATAATTTTGGAGTCTAAACAAATCCTTTAGACGATATTAAGTGACTACAAATAAGGGCGATTATAAAATATTTGAACAAGTGGAAGAATATACCCAATGAGCATGCCATATGGAAGGCTGGAGAATTCTTGTTGGAACATCTTAGGCTTCACAATGCCAAGGAAAACACTGGTTTAATTGTACAAACATGTTAAACCCTTGGCCAATTAATTTTCTTGTATTGGGGTACACTGCATTTTAACAATTATATTTTCATTATTCCTATTCATTTCTTTAGGTTGAATTAATTAGGATGAAGGGTTGTGTCCCTACCTAATTATGTCTAGAAAGTCTTTCCCATATCATCATAATAAAAAGTGTATTATTATTATAAGATTGTGGAGGTTCCCCATAAAGTGGCTTCATTATGCACTCAAATATTTTATAATATTTTCCATCATGTTGTGTTTTTATTTTTATGGCTCTATAGCAAATGCATCACAATATGACTCAAGTGTTTAGCGTGGATAAATGGATATGTACATTAAGATGAAATAAACATAATATTTATAATCCACATGGTACTCACCGATACCACAAGGCATAAAATCTAATAAACCCTAATCAATATAGTGTCAGATGCTAGAAGTGTTTACTAAGGGTTCATCTTGTGTAATGTAATTATTATATGTTATATATTGTAATGGCTAAATTTGGCTCTTAAAGGATTTCTTAAGTAAGATTTGCATGATGAGATAAGAAAGAGATCCTAAGGCCAATTTTTAGTTTATTACTCTTTAATTATTATGAAATAAAGGATGGAAAGAAATATGTAGAGAATAGTGGGATAAGATACTTACCTCATAATATAGAAGATCTGGAAAAACTCATTTTCTGAAGCTTGTGTTGAGTTTTTGGAAAATCTAAAGTATGATCCAGAACCGGAATGCAGAGACGAACAAAACCCATAAATCTTTTCCCGTTCTGATGCCGTATTATGAAAAATGTCGACCTTGACCCATAAATGTCACCCCTGACCCAATAATGTCTACCCTGACCTGCACAGTGTCGATAGAAAATTTGTTTGCGGATCTCGATAGTTCGCTGAAAAGGGTATCCAAATCTGGTCTCAAATTTGCTATTTTGTACCTGCAACTCTCAAAAATAGCACCTGCAAATATCTAAAAAGAGGGGTTTTGGGGTGGTTATATAGGGTTTTGCCTTATTCAAACCCCCGCTTTGGTGATCTCCACCTCCATGAATAGCCGAATATAGAATGTATAGTGTGTGTGTGTATTGCTCTTTTGAAAAGAGTCTTTAAACATGCAATATCAAGATCTAATCTTCTAGATTAACAATCCTAACATACATAGAATGAGAAAGAAATGCATAGATTTGAATATGGCAAAGAAAGCATACCAAGCCCCCAAGGCTAAAGTATTCCTATCAACTCACAATCCATAATTGCTACCCCATGATAATGTCCTTTGAAATGCTTGAATGTTGAGAATAGTAGATCTAAAGAGAGAGCCTTCTTGCTTCAATGAAGATTCACCATAGCTTGTCCTCAAAATTCTTGATTGAAGATGATGATATCTCCTCCTAGCTTGTCCTTCTATACCATCCTCTTGCTTGTTTGCATCATCATTTCATCATGTCATCTCCCGATTTTGTTTCATGATCAAATGAAGGCAAAAGAGAGTGTTTATATAGAGATCTCAACATAGGTCTCCTAGGGTAATGCAAGGGATCCTAATTCAAGTTCTGCCTCAAATCATGTTCCAATCACAATCACCAACCAAGAAGGGAATGTATTAATTCAAATATCGGAGAAAACACTTCCGCATCCAAACCCGGGGACCTATTTTAAGTTCTAGACCCCGATAAGCTCCAGATTTGAAAGCGGGGACCAACACCCGACAGAGGTCTATGTCGACCTCAACCCTGACCTAGGTCAGGGTCAACCTCAACCCTGACCTAAGGTTTCAGGCTAGTCACCAGAAAGTTGCTGAGAGGTTCCCAGGTCTGCCAGGGACCTAGGAAGGTGGGGGAATGTGCCAGAATGTTAAGAAGGCCTAGAAGCCTAGGGCGAGAATAGGATGAGGCCCAGGAGGACCAATACATAGGTCCTGCCTTGAAAGAAGAATCATGGAGAGGGAAATCTAGGAGGATCTATTAGATCCTAACCCTAATTTCACCTTCACATGTATGATCAAGCATAGATGCAAACCTAATATGCAAACATACTAAATGAGGGTGCTAAACCTATCAAAATGGAAGTGCTTCCATTTTAAGATGATACATTTATCCCCCACTTTAGCTTAGATATGATACTACGTGAATATGCAAGCTAAAGT
>MU226740.1:1369228-1398059 GCA_018584345.1 Thuja plicata
GCAAACATACTAAATGAGGGTGCTAAACCTATCAAAATGGAAGTGCTTCCATTTTAAGATGATACATTTATCCCCCACTTTAGCTTAGATATGATACTACGTGAATATGCAAGCTAAAGTAAGAAAACATCATAAATTATAAAAAGGATATAGCCAAGTCCTCAATGCAAAGATCTGCAAGAAACCATTAGTATCCGCAACCTACAACACACAAGGTTAATGAAAATCCAAGGAGCACCTAAGTCTTAATATGATGATCTTGAGAAGTATATAGAGCCCCTTATGCCCCCCTAATTCGGATTACTAATTCATGGAAGGTGAAACAGGGTGATAAGGTGATTTCTATACACTGAATATGCAATTTGTTGAAAAAGTCCTTTCCTAAACTAGTTAGAAGGGTCCTAAATTTCCTAAAATGATTTAAGAGGTTAGGTATCTTAATCATGATTCCAACACCTCTGACGGCACTGAAAACAGAGCTACCAAAATCAAGTTATGATGAAAAGAATAGATGTCTATCTAAATGCATATAAAGGGAAAATTTGAATTTAACCTAAATAATTTCAAATGAAACCCTAGTAAAACCCTAATTTACTGCCTATAAATAAGAGGAAGAGACACTTACCACCTCATTCTTACCATTTGTAGAGTTTGGGAAAGGAGATAGGATGCCGAAGAGAGGAGATCCGAGCAAGCCGCATGGAGGTTTTGAGGGAGCGCCTGGCCAGTAGACAACTACTGCCCGAGGTAAGTTCCTATTTTGAGTGCTTGCGATTGAAATTTTCATTTTTTTATAGGGAAGGTCGACCCTGACCCAATAAGGTCAACCCTGACCCAGTAAGGTCGACCCTGACCCATTAAGGTCGACCATGACTGGGAAGGTTCTGACCTTTTTGGGGGCAGGTCGACCCTGACCCACTAAGGTCGACCCTGACCCATAAAGGTCGACCGTGACCCAAAAAGGTCAACCCTGACCCAAAAAGGTTGACCTTGACTAGGTCAGGTGGGTACAAAAGATGTTTGATGCAAAATTACTAATATGATTCATGTTTTGTGCTTGCAGGATCCAGTCCGTCTTCAAGAGCATCCCTTCGGAGGGTTACTACTATCTGTCAGAGGGAGTGTCTCCGAGCTACAGCGAGATGATATATAATTATTGAGAGATGTGGGATTGTACTGGATAGCAGTCCTACCACAACTGAGGTTCCATCGGTCCATGATATCAGCCATGATAGAGAGATGGGATGAGGATACTTGTTCTTTCCATCTTCTGTCAAGAGAGATCATGATCACTCTAGAGGATGTGTACAGGATCCTACGACTTCCGGTCTGAGGTGAGCCTATCAGATTGAGAGTACCGTGGGGTCCCCCTAAGGTTTTTGCAGATATGGAGTATTGTTTGGGATGGGTACCATAGATGAGGACCCAATCAGATCAAATATCTTTGGCAGCCATACTAGCAGGTCCGACACCTTTGGTACGAAGAGTGATGCTATGTATACTTTCTTTGTGTGTAGTGCCCAACACAAAGGGTACAATATTTTTAGCACCATTCACCCATCTTGTATGTAGGATGGAGAGTGACAGGGTCACTGTCTCATGGGGCCGCAACATGTTGGCTCATCTTTATCACAAGCTGAGTCAGTTAGTGAGATACCAATGGGAGATTCTGACGGTGTGCACCTTGCTACAGGTTTGGATGTTTGAGCATTACACATGTACACGACCACAGGGTACTCCTGCGATGATAGATGCGAGCACACCGATAGCCTTTGCATATCCGCTAGCAGATGTTTGGTAGCACAGAGATATCCTCTTTTGGAGGGTATGCTTTGATTGTATACCAGGTATAGATGTGATATGGAGACCTTATTTTCAGATGATAGAGTGGCCGAATACCCGACATCAGCTGAGACACTCACAGCAGCGTAAGCTACTAGAAGGTCCTACCAATCATGTTGTGATTCCGTATTACTATCATAGGGTGATGAAACCGTTTGGTTTGATGCAGGGGGTCCCTCAGATAGTGCAGTTTGGATATTCTTTCACAATTCTCTTCTTACACAATTCAAACTTTACCTAGGAAAGATAATCGACATGCAGACACCATGGAAAGTGCGGCTTCTTTGGTTTGCCTTGAGAATAACAATGAAGACTTTCAATTCACTATACACACTCTTCCTACAATTTCTAATAGGGTTACCGTTGATTTTTGTAATTTGCATTTAGATTAATGGTATTCACATATCTTTTATTTTCTGAAATATAATACTTTTCTAGAATCGGCAACAAGGAACACACGTAATCGTATTAGAAAACTTGCAGCCCGCTATGTCATTTTAGGGGAAACGCTCTACAAATTTTCTTACAATGGTTTACTAGAGATAAAGATTGATTTAGGGGGTCCCCGTAAATTTCTAAGTTTTTAATATGAAGGGATAAAGCTGCTCGTAAGCCAGCTATAAGAGCTTCATACTTCACAATGTTATTAGTACAAGGAAAAGTTAATTTATATGACATAGGGATAGGTTTCTTCATAGGAAGATCAAGATAATGCCCACCCCAGAACCTGTCTTGCACCTAGAACCATCAAAATATAATTCCCAAGTATCATCTTGTTTGATTGCAAATATATGCTCATCAGGGATTTCTACTGAGGTAACATTTGTATTAGAATGAGGACAAGGAGCTTCAACTAAATAATTAGTTAAATCTTGTCCTTTAATTGACTTTTGAAGGATGAAATTGAGATCAAATTCTATGAGCAACATCACCCATTTTTCTCATCGACTGGAGAGATCGGTTTTTGAGAAAAGGTGTTTTAAAGGATCGAATTTAACAATCACATTGACTTCAACATTGAGTAAGTAATGCCAGAGTTTTTGACAAGCATAAACTAAAGCCAAGCATTGTCGTTCTAGTTGAGTATATTGAGTTTCATAATCCAACAAGGTCTGACTAATATAGTATACTGGTCTTTCCTTTCCGTCACTACCATGTTGAGCCAACAATGCACTCACATCATTAGATGTGGCAGAAGTATATAGATAAAAGGGTTTATTGAATTGAGAAGGTTGTAAGATAGGAGGATTAGCAAGATATTCTTTAAATTTCTCAAAAGACTTCTTGCATTCCTGGTTCCGAGAAAAAGTAGTATCTTTTCTGAGTAAAGAAGTAAAAGGAACAGTCCTATCGGCTAGGTTAGAGACAAAGTGATGAATATATTGTATTTTACCTTGTAAACTGTGTAATTGAGAAATATTCTTAGGAGGAGGCATGTTAACAATAGCATCAATCTTCTCAGTATCAACTTCTATGCCTCACTTTGAGATAATAAATCCTAATAATTTTCCAGAATCAACTCCAAAAGCCCAAAAGAACATTTCTTAGGATTTAACCTCATGTTGTAACTCCTAATTCTTTCAAATATTTGTCTTAAAATGAACACATGATCTTCTCTTTGTATAGACTTTGCCAAGATATCATCCACATAATCTTCCAAAATCTTATGAATGTAATCATGACAAATCAGAGTCATGGCATGTTGATAAGTAGCTCCCGCATTTCTTAATCCAAAAGGCATCATGACCCAAAAAAATGTCCCCCAAGGTGTAATAAATGCGGTCTTAAGTTGATCCTCAGCAGGAATAAAGATTTGATTATAACCCGGAAATCCATCCATAAAAGACAATAATGCATGACCTATTGTGGAATCCACAATCATGTCAATATTAGGTAGCGGGAAGTCATCTTTTAAGGATGCTTTATTTAAGTCTCGGAAATCAGTGCACATTCTTATTTTATTTCCTCCCTTAGAAACAACCACAATATTGGAAATCCATTCAGAATAATCAATAGAGAGGATGAATCCGACACCTAGTAATTTTTCAATTTCAGCTTTTACTAGTAAAGCGATGCTGGGAATCATCTTGTGAATCTTTTGTTTCACAGGTTTAGCATTGGGTTTAAGGACAATATTATGAGTGACAATCTTGGGGTCTATACCTGGCATATCCGAATATGTCCAAGCAGAGATATCCTTATATTCAAGCAAGAGAGAAACCAATTGATCATGTTCATCTTGATTCAAACACTTCCCAATTTTGATTATTTTTTCAACATCATTCTCATCCACTTGAATCTCAATGGTCTCAGTTATTAATAAGTTACTTTGTATGGGAGAATCTATTGGCAAAGGGGAAATATCTGATTCATCATGTTCTCCAAAACAGGCTTCACTATTTAGGCAATACTGCTTCCTCCTTTTATGATGAAATGTAGGTAGATATTGATAGGCTCCTAAAAAATCAGCGAGGGCTTCATCCTCAGGAAAGATGTCCAACCTAGGATTTTGATCCATGTCAAGGAGAATCGGATTAACCAATTTCAAATGTCCACCACAAATATGATTAACATTAAGAGGAAAAGCCGATGGTTGCCTATAAGGATTGAATCCTAACCCATAAGTATAATCACAACCTTCGTTATCCAGGGGTACTTGTATACCTTGTTCATACTTACCACAACCTTTCCCGTTAAATCCTAATTTCTTGAGTAAATGATAACCAGAACCATACCTGTCGGCTATATCGGATTGAGTTAAAGGAGCGGCATATGTCACAATGTCATAGCAATCTGGTTTTATTGTCTCGATTGATTCATCATGAGAAGCAACAACAAAGTTACTTTTTAACGCCTCAGAAAGTGGAGAAGGAATAAAAACTTATTTTTCAAACTCAGTTTGTTCTTTCATAAATTCCAAATCCAATACTTTATATTCTCCTAGAAAAGTAGGATTAAAATCCAATGTTCCCCAATCATCTTCCGTCAGGGAAGAAGATGGAATCTCATCTTGTTTAACCTTAGGTGGTTGTTCAATTTTTTTAATTGGTTGTATAGGCTCAGGAACCTTAGCATATTCTGTATTCAGGCAAGGATTTGGTGCATCATCCGCATGTAGTGTGTATATTAGATTGTTATATATGAACCTAACCTTACGATGAAGAGTAGAAGGAACCACATGCATAGTATGTAACCAGGGTCTTCCTAATAGAAGGTTATAATTGAGTGGTCCATGCATAACATGGATAGGAGTGTAAAGAAGCACATGACCAACTTGAATGGGTAGCGTAATAATACCTAAAGTTTTCTTTGCAATATTATCAAATCCACGAATAGGAATATTATCTAGTTGAATAGTTGTAAGATCGGCCTTAATTGCCTTAAGCACATCCATGCTACAAACATTAAGCCCAGATCCATTATCAATCAATGTTCTACGAATGATACTCTAATTAATAGAGATAGCAACCATAAGAGCATCATATTGATTCTGCACCTCAACAGTAGGTAAATCATTATTAGAAAACATAATAGGAGGTACAGAAGGCATAGTATGCATGCACTCCAAAAATGAATTAACATTCTCTTGATTAGGAGGCGTAGCAGGGAGAGTAGATAAAGCTTTTTGCAATGCCTCATGATATGTAGGAGAGGTTTGAAGTAATTCCCATAAAGATATGTTATCCGGAGTAGCGCGTAACTATTCCACTAAGTTGTATTCCTTAAAGGAAGAAGGTAACCTAGGTTCTTGAGGAAGCATGGGTTGAGAAGGAGGTAAAGTTGCTGGGACAGTAGGTTGAGGATTATTTCATGTGCGATAAGCATGCGAAACAAAATCTATGTTATCAAAGAAATCCAAGGTATCTCTGGGTTTTCCCTTAATAGTTATTTGAGGACATCCTTTTACCATCATCAAAGATTTGGGAAATAACTTTTAGGTGTCTCGATGTTACAAATAGAGGAATATGAAGGTAACCATGCATACACTCTATGGTAAAAGTCAATTGAAGAGGTTGTGGAGGAGGATGGAATAGGAATAGGATCCATGGGGATCTCATTCAAACCATTTGCATGCTCACTTCCATGTACCTCATGAAGGGATCTATAATTTTGTACAACAAAATCCTCATCAAAGTATTCAAAACAAAAATCATACATGTTGAACACAAAAAAACACTACAAGTATGGAAAATGTAAATGTTTTTGTATTTTTAAATTTTTTTTGTGATTTTTATGAATTTTGCAATATAAATGCAAGAGCATAAAAGAAAACCTACTTCTATAAATATGAAATGTAAATCTAACACCAAAGAAAAGAAAGAGTTGTCTATCGCGGGTTCACCAAAATGTAATGGCTAAATTTGGCTCTTAAAAGATTTCTTAAGTAAGATTTGCATGATGAGATAAGAAAGAGATCCTAAGGCCAATTTTTAGTTTCTTACACTTAATTATTATGATTAAAAGGATGGAAAGAAATATGTAGAGAATAGTGGGATAAGATACTTACCTCATAATATAGAAGATATGGAAAAACACATTTTCTAAAGTCTGTGTTGAGTTTCTGGAAAATCTGAAGTATGATCCAGAACCAGAACACAGAGACGAACAAAACCTAGAAATCATTTTCCGTTCCAATGTCATCTTATGAAAAATGTTGACCTTGACCCACAAATGTCACCCCTAACCCAATAATGTCGACCTTGACCTGTACAGCGTTGACATAAAATCTATTTGCGGATCTCGATAGTTCGCTGAAAAGGGTATCCAAATCTAGTCTCAAATCTGCTGTTCTGTACCTACAACTCCCGAAAACAACACCTGCAAATATCTGAAAAGAGGGGTTTTGGGGTGGATATATAGGGTTTTTCCTTAGTCAAACCCCCACTTTGGTGATCTCCACCTCCACGGATAGCTTAATATAGAATGTATAGTGTGTGTGTATTGCTCTTTTGAAAAGAGTCTTTAAACATGCAATATCAAGATCTAATGTTCTAGATTAACAATCCTAACATACATGGAAATGAGAAAGAAATGCATAGATTTGAATATGAAAAAGAAAGCATACCAAGCCCCCAAGGCTAAAATATTCCTATCAACTCACAATCCATAATTGCTACCCCATGATAATGTCCTTTGAAATGCTTGAATGTTGAGAATAGTAGATCTAAAGAGAGATCCTTCTTGCTTCAATGAAGATTCACCATAGCTTGTCCTCAAAATGCTTGATTGAAGATGATGATATGTCCTCCTAGCTTGTCCTTCTATACCATCCTCTTTCTTTTTTGCATCATCATTTCATCATGTCATCTCCCGATTTCATTTCATGATCAAATGAAGGAAAAAGAGAGTGTTTATATAGAGATCTCAACATAGGTCTCCTAGGGCAATACAAGGGATCCTAATTCAAGTTCTACCTTGAATCATGGTCCAATCACAATCACCAACCAAGGAGGGAATGTATTAATTCAAATATCAAAGAAAACTCTTCTGCATCCGAGCCCGTGGACCTATTTTAAGTTTCGGACCCCGATAAGCTCCAAATTTGAAAGCGGGGACCAACACTTGACAGAGGTCTATGTTGACCTCGACCCTGACCTGAGGTTTTAGGCAGGTCACCAGAAAGTTGCTGAGAGGTTCCTAGGTCAACCGGGGACCTAGGAAGGTGGGGGAATGTGCCAGAATGTTAAGAAGGCATAGAGGCCTAGGGAGAGAATAGGATGAGGCCCAGGAGGACCAATACATATGTCCTACCTCAAAAGAAGAGTCATGGAGAGGGAAATCTAGGAGGATCTATTAGATACTAACCCTAATTTCACCTTCACATGTATAATAAAGAACAGATGCAAACCTAATATGCAAACATACTAAATGAGGGTGCTAAACCTATCAAAATGGAAGTGCTTCCATTTTAAGACGATACATATATGAGCATATTTTTCATATGATGTATGATCTATAGGTATTTGAGAAAGATTTTCTTCATGCCAATATTAACACATTGATGCAAAGTAGAATTAACCACTCCTATAACATGCAAACACGAGCATCCAAGAATGATATTGTAATTCAATTTCTTAGACATCACATTCAAAAATTCATTTTATATGGGCCAACTCGGATTGGAAGAATGATAATATGAAAAAATGATTTAACAATATTATTTTAGTGTCATAAATTGTATCTTCATACAATTTCATGCTCATTTAAGGCTTACTTTGGTACTTCAATTTCCATGCGCTTGAATTTGATAGATCTTGGTCAACTCAATGTATTATTTTATAATTTTAGCATCTTTCTAGCTCTCCTAACTTATTTCCATCTCACTAGAACTAGAATAGGGCACTTAGTGTCACATTCCTCCTATAGTATGGTGGTAGACGCCATATGCTAGCCAAAGTGGGCCCAAATGTGGACCCTCTAATGGTAAAAAAATGGTAAGAAGGAAAATGATTCTAATCTCAGACTTCTTTGAGTTTATCAATATGTTTTGTGAGGTTGAGTATAAAGAAATCCCCACCCCCTCATTTGCATCATCAAATATCAAGGAATTGGTCTCTCATCAAACAATTGAGCAAGCATTTCTATCATTTTCAAGGAAGCGAAGGAGGAGGTCTAGCATTCAAGGATACAATGATTGAAGGGAATCCATGATCAACTTCATACTTCCTCCACAAGTGAAGATAAAAATGAGATCTCTTCTAACATCATCAAGCTTTCATGAAGGCTTAAAGACAAGTATATGTCATAGAAAATGTATAACATTGTTGCTTCAACATTCTATTTCAAATTCAAGGTTTCTTTCATACATTATTTGTATTAAGGAAGGTTAAATCCTACTAGGGCTTGACCTAGGTAAGCCCTTATACAACCAAACACAATTTTTCCTTCTTATTATGTGCATGTTTTCAGATATCACGAGGATAATTTTAGATCTAGAAAGAGTAGTCTGAGACAAAGAATTAAGACTTTAAAGGAGAAAAAAATCCTCGACACTATGGTTTACCCACATATTCAAACATGTTTTCCACTAAAGTTTAGGGAGATGATTAGAGCGACATCTTGAATCATAATATGTGTTTGATATCTTCATTAGACACCACTAGTACTAGGTCGGCTATCCATGTAGTCTTGCATTTTCAAGACCAAATATTTGTTACAAGTCCCTCTTTGATTCTTTTTCCAAATTTATACTTAGAGTTTGTATATCTATTATGTAGCTTACTATTTATGTTATTTATTGTCAATTTTAGACCTAGTTCTTTCTCTCTTATCCAATCACATCAGAAAACACATAACAAATAATAATTTAATACCACATCATTTATTTGTGCCCAAATGTTACCAATTCAATTGATTTGAAGTAGGGTCATCTAAGTTATTTTTTAATGAGTTGATGGGAGTGGATCTGATTCCTAGTTTGCATGTTCAGGCTAGTGATCCATATTTCCCTACTCTTCAATTATCAAGCTCTCTAATAATAAGATCATATACTTATATGTTGGACAAACCTACTTCTATAATCCACTTTTTGAAACAATACTCAGTGCATAATTTAAGGCTAATCCACTATAAAGAAGGATCCTTTAATTGTTGTTTTGTCACATTCTACCTTGATATGGGGAGGTAATACTTTCCTAGTTGGTATTTTTATTTATCATTGAATGATTAAATATATACTATTTGTGGAATAAAATTGGACGCATTTGTATTTTATGTAATTTATTTCCATAATATCTCCATAAAATGGTTTTACACATGAAATTCCAAATAGGTATTTTCATTTGAGTACTTTACATATATTGGATGTTGTTATATTGCTTTGTTTTAGATCTAGTTTGAGGTGTAGAAAATAAATTAAGTGCATTAGTAGGTAAATTAATGTTGGTAATTTGACATCCTATTGTTTTATTGAGTTTTGATGAGTGAACCCAATATTGAAATATTAATAATCATGTGAATCAAGGTCACACAAAACATGGGTTTTGGAGACATTAAAGCCATATCAAATGATGAGTTGGGGTCAAAAGTTATATTTTTATATGTCATTTTAAGTGCATATTATCCTTATTTGTGAATTTGGGCTAGAAAAATATGTGATAAAATCATCAGTTAAACTAGAAAAGAAGTGTAAAGAAAGAAAGAAAAATCAAAATTTTATTAATTTCTACAACTTAAGTACAATCTAAATTCACTCATCAATAGAATGTCATTATCTATATGCATATATTACCAATAATGTATCCATATTTAAGGATTGGCCAAAATCATTATGTAAATGCTTCTTACGAATGCTTATAATGTCATCATGTAATGCAAACTAAGGCAAGGGAACAACTTAACATTAAGTAGTGAAAGATAAGTACATATAGATCCAACATGAGATGAAAATAAATGATCAACACTATTCATATCACCATGTATTTAAGAGAAGTTAATTCATGTAAAGTACATAAATATATATGATTATGACCAAAATGACATGGAGAGGATGTGCCATCAAAAGCTACACATGTGTTATGTAAGGGTGAATCACATGATAGATCCTAATGTTGGGGAACATGTATCGTACACCTTGCATAATAATGCATATAAATTATAGTTTTTTTTAATGTAAATGTTACACCTAGGAGCACCTAGATGGACATGCAATATGTAGAGATTCCTTTAAAATATTCATGAGGCCACTTGATCTTGTATTGTAACATTGTAATATTATATTGATATAATTATTTAAAATTGGGAAAAGAAAATTAATAAAGTGCCCAATATTAAATGTGAGCTCAAGAGGTAGCTAAACATCGTTTATGTAATACCAATTGGTGGTTTTGTGGGAGTCTGTTTTTATAAAACCAACCAGTGGTTGCTCACGTTTATGGAAGTTGTAAGTATGACATGGGATGTGTGGTTGTTTGTTTGTTCACAAGGAGTGCTTGTTGATAGATGTGATTTCAAAGGCTTTCATGGATGTATGGTAGTGTTGCATTGTTGAATAATACATGGATGGTGGATGCTTTTGGAGGATGGGTTTTTTCTTTATGATTGTTTACCTAGGGTGTATCTTGTGTCACATTTTTTGGGGTATTTTGTCTATTTTCTTTCGTATTGATTCTGATTACTCATTTGGTTGTTTTATCATGTGGGTTATGTGGAGATTGTCATTATTTGGCTACAAGTTACTTTACAAGTGCTATCAGAGCCATGGTTTTGGTGTTATAACTCTAGGAGATGAATCTATAGAATGCACAAAAAAATAAACTACATGGCAAGATATGAGGATTTTGTAGATTTCTTATTGTAGATTTGAAGGTTTTGGGTTTGTTGTTATGATGGATTGTTTGTAGATTTGATGCTTGAGAAATTTTTGGTCTATGGGTTCTTTGGATATACATTTAAATGAGTGTTTTTTGAGGGAAATTTTAGACATGTCCTCTTGGGTAAAAACAAACCTCACCATTAGATCCATGTTGGTTGAGCGATGAGTTTTGATGTATAATTTGCCCCTCTTTTGTCCGTAGTTGATAAAAAAGAAAATTTTAGTGACAATTGTCAAATTTAGTCTGTAGAGAAAATAAAATAAAATAAAACTATTTTTTCATCATATTAAAAGAGTCCTACAAAATTTTTCAAAACTAAATTGTGATTAAAATCATGAGGGTTATTTTGAAAAATAAAAAAAATGAAAAAATAAAAATACCCTTCTTTAAGAAAAGTAACTTTTTATTAAACACTTTATTTGCCACTTTAAATAAAAAATAAAAAATAACTCTCACATGAAAAATTGAAAATGTCGATGCAATTTTATTAAATATTTTTATTAAGAAATTAAATTGTTCACCCAATATTAAAAATATCATCCCACCACCCACATTAAATATATGCATGGTCAATTTGGTTGCTTTACTTCAACGAAGCATAAAATTTTATCCACAATGATGCAGAGGTAAGGGTGGTGGACTTAGAAAAAACAATAATGGATATAAACTTGGGTAATGGTGGCTATGGTTTCCCAAACCCTTCGAATACTTTAATGAACTCAAAAGCAACAATGTTTCTGCCAGCAACCCAAGGTGACATAAATGGAAATTTATGATTGTATCTAAGGTAATTTGAAAGTTTTAAAGGTTATATTTAACCCCTAGGACACCCAACTCCCAATTCTTCTCCAAACTGGCCAGAGGCCTAAGTGCAGATCTAGTAGCCCTGCAACAACTGAAAACATCTCATAGCTCAAAACTTTTCCAAATAACTTGATGAAAAAATCACCATTTCAGATACCCTTTATTGAATAATTCAACATATCAGATGATGGACTACTATTGTTTTGGACCAATTCATAGATCTTTGATTGCACACCTACATAAATACATAAAAAGTGATGATTTAACAAAGAAAATACTAACTCCTTGTATCCACAAGACCCCAACCTTTGGGAAGAGGCTTAATATTTCTAAAAACCTCTAAATCAAAAGGGAATTTGACTCATACCTTCAACAACATCAAAAAACCCCAAATTTCACTCATTTAAGCCCTTACAACTAGGGCTTTCACAATGTCCTATCTCCCAAGCTCTAGAAACTTAAAAAACACTTTAATCAGAAATAAAATGAAATTTTAATACAACCCACAACAACCAAATCACTCCTTGCACACAAAAATATACTGCTGCTACACATTCCAAGCAATTTCAATGTTTTTTCTCAACCAAACAATGGTGATCACTCCACATTTGCTTTACTCCTACACTTCAAAGGTTAAGTAATTATTTTAAATGTTATATTAGATGCATCCCATAAATTCTAGGCCCTTATAATTCATGGGATGGTCATATTTCGAAAGAAATGCAAAACTATTACTTAGAAGACTCCCGAAACAATGAAATTTCAGTCAACACCAGGTGTACAGAATTCAATACAGCCTAAAGAGCATCATAAAATGATTGAGTATGAATGGAAAATATGCCTTCAATACATTATACTCCTTTGCAATGACCAAAGAACTCAAGACTTCAAAGAATAATACAACATGTGCAAAAATCTGAATTCATTTGCATCTCTGTGATATAGTCCGTACAACTAGCCTCTATTTTTCAAAAATGGACTCTACCGTGACTAATAATTCATTTCCATCCCACTCTAACCATTTCTTGACAGTTACATTCGAATGGAATACCAAAAGACCTCTTGCATGGAGTTCCCACTAAAGGACAAAATGGCTGTTACACTTTGAAAAAAGGAATCTTTCAACTTTGCAAACACTCTAAAAACAACTCAAAACTTTTAACTTCAAAATCCTAATGTCTTCCAACATATTTTAGACTTATTCTAAACACATATAAATTTAAAAAAACTCCTAAACATTCCTTTGACCCCCTTGGACTCTATTGGTCCACTTACAAAGCATAGTAGTCCTTTAAGGACAATTTCATTCACATGTTATTAAAAATCCATTATAGGATTTAGGATTTCATAGATGATCCTCGTTGATGTGAAAATATCTCCTTCAATCACTGGTGTCTTTATGATATTCTTGTCTTCATTGCATAACTTTAGAATCTTCGTGGATTGTCTAGGTGCCCTGCACCATACTCCCCTCCACTCAAAGAACTCTTGTCCCAAGAGTTGTCCTTCTTGTGCCCCTTATGTGTCTTTGCAAATGTCTGATACTTAGGGATGAGATACTCCCCTAAAGTGAGCTGCCTTTGTCTCAAACACCCTGCATTCATACACAAAATCTTAGATAAAAACTCATTGCCATTTGACTGTCTTCCTTCATGACAGTATTGTTGCTGATTGAATGTCTACATTGCAGACCCTTGGACATACTTCATTTCTCTCTTCTCAGTCACTGATGTACCTTCATCTACCTTCCCTCCAATAGGACACTTCATGCTCCCAATCATGATGAAATTCTAATCCATCAGTCCCTTCTTCTTAGGACTGTCTTGTCCTTCTTCAAACTGCACCTTCTCTTCTCCAATCCAACTAGTATCACACAGTAAACTATGCTTTCCATGTACTACAATATCATTTCCAAAACACATTATAACATGTTGCATTTCATCCTTGAGAAGTGGTTTGAGGGTGTACTTCATCCTTCCATTGTGAACTAGATAAGTGTTTGTGAAGCCATCACGCACAACCCTCCTAGAAAATTGCCACGGTGTACCCGAGATGACATGCCCACAACTCATATCCAAGACATCACATAGAATACTATCAGAATATGGACCACTTGAAAAATTTAGAACAAATTTATCCTTCACAAGTATGTTATTATATTTACTCACCCAAGTAGCATAGTATGGATTTGGGTGTGGAAGAATTTGTAAATGCAACTTGGTGGTCACTTCTCTTGAAACCAAATTATGTGAAGCACCTGAATCAATAAGAAAAATACAAACCTTACCATGGATTAAACACTTGGTCTTGAATATTCTTTTCTCTTGCACTGGTTTTCCTCTTCCCATCAACAAACATTCTCCTTCTTCTGGTAGCACTAAGATAGGTTCATGCTTCTCCTCCTTTCTTTTCTCTTCTTCTACCAAGTTTATCCTCTTATCTCTACCCTTGTCCTCATTCCACTTAGGACATCTAAAGGATTGATGACCTATGTCATTGCATGTAAAATATCTCCCTGTGAACACTCCATTGTTCCTTCCTCCACTTCTTCCTCCTCTATATCCTCCTCTTATCTCTGATGTGTATGGCTTGTCTTTGTCTTTATCACTATTATTCTGAAAATCAGTGGTACCTCTACCACCTCTTCCTCTCATAGATGACCCTCCTCTTGTAATTCCTTGTCTCTCTTGTCTTCTCTTTATCTTCTCCTCAACCTTAATGGCTAGCTTGTAACATTCTTCAACTAATCTAGGGGTAGCAAGACTAAGTTCATCTTGAATGTTGAACCTTAGCCCCCCCATGTATCTTGCTATCTTTTCTTCAACATCTTCTTCATGACTAACCCTTATGTCTAGCTTATGAAACTCTTCAGTGTACTTTTGCACATCCATGTCTTTTTGCTTAAGACTACAATTTCTCATATAGCTGCACTCTATAATCATTTGGCAAAAATTTTGCCTTCATCTTATCGATCATAGTGTACCAAGATGTAATCTTGGGCTTCCCATTCTTCCATCTCTCAGCTTGAACATAATCCCACCATAGTAAAGCATGTCCTTTAAACTTGGAATTTGCAACCTTCAACTTCTGACCCTCTTCAACATCCTCACATTCAAAGAAATTCTCCATGGCACTGAACCAATCTATCAACTCCTCATTATCCATCTTCCCTCCATACGCAGGCAAATCTACTCTTGCCCTTGTATCTCCACTTTTTATGGCTTTTACAAACTTAACCATCTTTAGATCTTTAGGATCTAATTGTTCTTCCTCTTGGGGTAATTCTTCTGCTACCTCTTCTTCATCTTGTTTGATACTCTTGTCCCTCTTCTCCAATGCTAAATTTTTTCCCATCATTGTCTTCATCATCTTGTCTTTCTCATTGTTCTCTTTCTCCCTTTGTTCCAATGTTGCTTTCAACTTCTTATTATCTGCCAAATGCTCCTTCACTATCCTTGCTAACTCCATGTTTTTCATCCTTGCTGGTGGCTCCTGGTCTCCTAGACAAGTTGGATCAACTTCAAGTGCTTCTCCTCAAAGGATACTTCAACTCTAAGGGCTAACTAAGGATCCAAATTAACAAGGTTCACAAGACCACTTATTAAAATCTTCCCACAAGACCCTACCTAGGTTATGATACCACTTGATGCAGAGGTAAAGGTGGTGGGCTTAGAAACATCAATAATGGATATAACCTTGGGTAATGGTGGCTATGGTTTCACAAACCCTTCGAATACTTTAATGAACTCAAAAGTAACAATGTTTCTCCCAGCAACCCAAGGTGACATAAATGGAAATTTATGATTGTATCTAAGGTAATTTGAAAGGTTTAAATGTTATATTTAACCCCTAGGACACCCAACTCCCAATTCTTCTCCAAACTGGCCAGAGGCCTAATTGCAAATCTAGTAGCCCTGCAGCAACTGAAAACATCTCATAGCTCAAAATTTTTCCAAATAACTTGATGAAAAAATCACCATTTCAGATACCCTTTATTGAATAATTCAACATATTAGATGATGGACTACTATTTTTTTGGACCAATTCATAGATCTTTGTCTGCACACCTGCACAAATGCATAAAAAGTGATGATTTAACAAAGAAACTACTAAATCCTTGTATCCCCAAGACCCGAACCTTTTGGAAGTAGCTTAATATGTCCCAAAACCTCTAAATCCAAATGGAATTTGACTCAGACCTTCAACAACATCAAAAACCACAAATTTCACTCCTTTAAGCCCTTACAACTAGGGCTTTCATAATGTCTTATCTCCCAAGCTCTAGAAAATTAAAAAACACTTAAATAAGAAATAAAATAAAATTTTAAGACAACCCACAAAAACCAAATAACTCCTTGCACATGGAAATATACTGCTGCTACACATTCCAAGCAATTTCAATGCTTTTTCTCAACCAAACAATGGTGATCACTCCACATTTTCTTTACTCCTGCACTTCAAAGGTTAAGTAATCATTTTAAATGTTATATTAGATGCATCCCATGAAGTATGGGCCCTTAGAGTTCATGGGATGGTCATATTTCAAAAGAAATGCAAAACTATCACTTAGAAGACTCCCAAAACAATGAAATTTTAATCAACACCAGGTGTACAAAATTCAATACAGCCTAAAGAGAATCATAAAATGATTGAAGATGAATGGAAAATAGGCCTTCAATACATTCTACTCCTTTGCAATGACCAAAGAGCTCAAGACTTTAAAGAACAATACAAAATGTGCAAAAATCTGAATTCTATTGCATCTCTGTGATACAGTCCATATAGCCAACCTCTCTTTTTCAAAAATGGACTCTACCATGACTAATAATTCATTTCCATCCCACTCTAACCATTTATTGGAAATTACATTCAAATGGAATACCAAAATACCTCTTTCACGAAGTTCCCACTAAAGGAAAAAATGGTTGTTATACTTTGAAAAAAATGAATCTTTCAACTTCGCAAACACTCTAAAAACAACTCAAAACTTGTAACTTCGAAATCCTAATGTCTTCCAACATATTTTAGACTTATTGTAAACACATATATCCTAAACATTCCTTTGACCCCCTTGGACTCTATTGGTCCACTTACAAAGCATAGTAGTCCTTTAAGGACAATTTCATTCACATGTTATTAAAAATCCATTATAGGCTTTAGGATTTCATAGTTGATCCTCTTTAATGTGAAAATATCTCCTTCAATCATTGGTGTCTTTATGAGAGTCTTGTCTTCATTTCATAAATTTAGTATCTTCATGGACTGTCTTAGGTGCCCTGCACCACACAAAGTTAGATTTTGGACTTCTTATCATTGTTGGAAAGTTGATTGCAAGCACTAGAGGGTGGTATAATTTTGGTTCTGTGATTATGATATTTTATCATGTTTTTGGGGTTTGGAAGCTAGATAGTCTATTGTTTATAATTTTGATCATAAATTTTGCATGTGGCATTGGATTTTTTTATTTCAAATAGGCGTTGGAGAACATGTTGAGTTGATTACTTGAAGGTGTTGCTATTTTATTAGTTTGATGAGTATGGAGAGTCATGTACTAGTTTGTTCACTTGTTGGTGCCTCAGATTTGGGGTGTGAGTGTGAGCACATTCAGATGAGTCAAGAGATGATACCTTAAGGGAGTTCATATTTTTATGGGATATTTATGGCGATACAATTGATTGTCAGATTTGGTGCTTCTTGGTATAGGTTTACAATTGTTCTCAGATTATGGGCTTTGATGGTGATATATACGCAAGTTGATTTTGGTTTCAGGACATGGTTTAAGACTTGGAGTCTCGTGAGGGTGATACTTGAGTGTAGGTATAAGATTGGTATTGATAATGGTATTATGGGTAAGTAGGTTCATGTTTTGCATTGATAGAACATAACCATGTCTATACTGATTAGTGGTGATTTGGTTTGATGTTAGGAGGTTGTTTCTTATCTCCGTGATGCTTATTTGGTTCCTTGACTATGGTATACGAATGTGGACATAATTAGAAAATTAGATCAAAATTTGATTTGGTGTTTGAGTCAATACGTCTACAAGATTATTCTCTTTGATATCTTAGTTTGCAGGTTACTAATATGATGATGAGTTTGCATGTTTCAATGTTTGGATCTAAAAGTTATGCAATTAGATGGTTAGGCCACCCATTTCATTGCAAGAAAATAGATCAGATGTGGACTATTTATTCCAACTAGGTTTGATTTTTTGATGTTGCATACTTTGTTATTTGGGCTTATTTGTGTTATAGGGGTGATTCAATTGTGATATAGATTATTAAACTTTAAACTTTATAAACCAAATCTGCAAATGTAAATGATAACACAGTAAATACCAACACCATAACACAATATTTGTTGTCGAGGAAACCCTATTAAAGGTAAAACCCCAGTGGGAATTAACACCCATAAATAATGTACTGAGAGTATAGTATCCCTGTTAGGAGCTTGTTACAATATTACAGTACATAGTCCCTGTTAGGAGACCGACTCTATTAGGAGTCAAAAGAAATATTAGGCTCACTGCCAAGGAACACTACCCAAATAAGGTTAAATCCACCCTCAAGGATTTACAATCCGAACAAGTGTATAAAGCAAATACACAATCCAATGAACTGTCTGATATCAACTGCCTTTGCTTGGTCAGTTCCAATGAAGTACTCTTCTCATAAAATCTTCTCTACATCCAACAACCAAACAAGCCTCACAACTTTCACTTCTTCTTCTCTTTTTAATCTGTCACATCTTTTCAAAAGAAAATATCACTCATATATACCCTCTTATAATAATTCATTAGGTCGGCCAATCAAGCTTTCTTGATACACAAATAATTAATTAGGTCGGCCAATTAAGGATTTCCAATATACAAATAATTATTTGACCCCTTTCTAATATACACATAGTACCTATAACAAGTAAACATTATTTACAATCCATCAATTATGCTTCCAAATCCGCAATCCACGCTCACAATTCATTTTACACGCTGCATGTCTGAAGTCAGCTAACAAATAGGTCTCCTTCATAATACACGCCACAACTGAAGTCACCAGTACCCAAACCACAATCGAACTCAACCCATTATTTCAACATATGTCATCTGTCCACCAGTAAGCTAGCATCATATGAAATATATTCACCAGAAAGATATACCCGAAAGACATAGACCTTCTCTGTCCAGAATCACAGTTACAGTCCAGAAACCAGTCTTCACCAAATCAACTGTAACATCTGCAATATGAAACATAAAGCCAAGAGACCTTAGGAATAAGGTCAAAACACATCCTTCTGCATAAATCCAACTTTGATAATTATGAATCATCCGTACAATGTCTATACACTTCTTCTAGTCAAGTAACCAGTCTGTCCTCTCCACTAAAATATATGTTGACATCAGTGATAAAACATGAATATCAACAGCATGATCAGTAACCAAAACTGATATCATCCAACAATCTCCCCCTTTGGAATTGATGGGAACATATAGGAAAATCCATATGCATCAACCCAAAATTACTCTCTCTCAATACAATCTTCTCAATATCCTCAACACAAATTTCTCAAAATAGTAGGGATTTTCACTTAGATTCCTTCCCCCTTTGGAATAAATGGAAAAGGGCGCCATAAATCATCTGTAGTTTTCTATAATATGTATATTTTTCAAATCTTCATTTCCATCAACCAGGTGCAAGATCACCCAAATGTATTCCATAGTATTCTCCTGCGATCACTCCCCCTAAGGAGTAGATCCATACATCAAGTCCAGAGAATGATATAGCTCTGAGATCCACTGGACTGATGCACATCTACATCATTCAATTACCACTGGGAGGGGACACCACCCCAAGCATGCCTCTGAGATATTCAAAAGCATCTTTTGGCAAAGGTTTAGTAAATATATCTGCTATCTGTTCCTTTGTGCTAATATACTCAAGTTTAATCTCTTTATCTACTACCTTCTCCCTCAAGAAATGCTACTTAATAGAAATATGTTTTGTCTTTGAATGCATTACATGATTCTTCGACATATTCACTGTGCTAGTGTTATCACAATGGCTAACCACTGGTTCTTTGAAAATTATTCCAATGTCCTTCAATATTTGTTTCATCCAAACAACTTATGTATAGTTTATTGCAGCAGCAACACACTCTGAATCATCAATAGATTGAGAAATACAGTTATGCTTCTTGCTCAACCAAGAAACCTATCTTTTTTCAAGGAAAAATGCAGCACCACTTGTACTCTTCCTATCATCCACATTACCTACCCAATCAACATCAGTATAAGTCTGCAAAGTAAAATCTTCTGATTTTTCATACCATAGTCCATATTCTATTGTCCCTTTCAAATATCTAAATTTTTTTTTCACAACAGCAAAATGTGTCTCTTTAGGATCTGCCTGATATCTAGCCATAATTCCAACTGCATTGGTAATATTTGGTCTGTTGTGAGTTAGATATTGTAGACCTCCAATCATCAATTTGTACTTAGTCTGAACAACACTATGAGTCTCATCACTATTAGTCAGTTTTTTTCCAGTCACCATAGGTGTCCCAACAGGTTTACAATCTTCCATTCCAAACTTTTTCAACATTTCCTTAAGATACTTGGTCTGAGATATAAAAATGCAATTCTTACTCTAATTAATTTGCAAACCAAGAAAAAAATTCATCTCACCAATCATTGACATCTCAAATTCATTTTCCATTTCTTTAGTAAACTTCTTACTCATCTTATCATTGCCTCCAAAAATGATATCATCAACAAAAACTTCTATAATCAAGATTCCATCTTCATCGGTTCTCAAATATAAATTACTATCTGCATTACCTTTTCTGAAACCAAGACGAAGTAGATATTTTTCCAGTCTTGCATAACATGCTCTTGGTGCCTGTTTTAGTCCATACAGTACCTTCTTCAATCTGCAAACCATGTTTTCATCATCTGTCAAAGGAAAACCATCATGTTTCTCAATGTAAACTTCTTCCTCTAGATCACCATTCAAGAATGTCGACTTCACATCCATCTGATGAACCTTAAAGTCTTTATGTGCATCATAAGCAAGAAATAATCTCACAGCTTCCAATCTAGCAATAGGAGAAAATGTTTCTTCATAGTCTATGCCTTCTTGTTGTGAGTAGCCTTATCATACCAGTCTTTCTTTGTTTCTTACCATTGTTCCTTCCTCATCCATCTTATTTCTAAAAACCCATTTAAAACCAATCACATTCTTGTTTTTAGGTCTTGGAACCAATTCCCAAGTATTGTTTTTCTTTATCTGTTCAAGTTCTTCTTCCATAGCTTTAGTTCAAGATTCATCTCTACATGCTTCATTAGTAGTCTTCGGTTCAACTTGAGAAATCAAACAAATCTCATCTCTAGCTCTAGATCTAGTCATCATACCTTTAATTGCATCTCCAATAATTTGATCTTCAGGATGGTTCTTCTTAACATACCTTGGTGTCTTCAATGTCTCAATAGCTTCAGTCTGTTCATCTTTAATCTCATTGTCAATCATCAAATATTCTTCAGGTTTAGCAGTAACCTCTTTCACTTCTATAATATGACCACAGTCATACATCCTTTCCTGAATCTGAAACTTTTCATCTATTCTCACATTGGAAATTTCAATCAACTTTCTCAATCTCAGATTAAAACATTTATATGCTTTACTCTTAGTGGAATAACCAAGAAAGATTCCTTCATCACTTCTAGCATCAAACTTGCCTATTTCATCATCTCTTTTGATATAACATTTACTGCCAAATATTCTAAAATATTTTACAGTAGGTGTATGACCAAACCATAATTCATAAGGAGTCTTACTTGTACCTTCTTTGATATGAATTATGTTCAGTGTGTATAGAGAAATCCCAACTGCTTCTCTCTAGTGAACATGTGACAAATTT
This sequence comes from Thuja plicata, assembly GCA_018584345.1. Taxonomy (NCBI): domain Eukaryota; kingdom Viridiplantae; phylum Streptophyta; class Pinopsida; order Cupressales; family Cupressaceae; genus Thuja; species Thuja plicata. Next base: position 1,391,101 of record MU226740.1, read on the forward strand.
CCTTCCGAAAACATATTTCTTGCAACATCTAATATAGTTTATTTTCTTTTCTCTGCTATCCCATTCTATTGTGGAGTTCTAGGGGCTGATGTTTGTTTGTATATTCCTTGCTCATCATAGTATGTATTAAATAGCTCTGATGTAAACTCTCCTCTGTCTGATCTCAAACACTTTATTTTTAAATCAGATTCATTCTCAACTTTTGCTTTAAATAACTTGAATTTGTCAAATGCTTCAGATTTCTTTTCAACTTGGGATACAAAGGCTTTTTCTTCATGTATAGGTTCATCATCCTTAATAAAAATAAATTTAATTTCATCATAGTCACCATCATCATCATCAGATATACCCTCACTAGCATAATAACATTCCTTGTCTTTTGAATACTTAGACTTGAAAAACTTAGGTTTATGCTTTGGAACTCTTGTAGGACATCTAGATGAAAAATGACCAATCTTGTTACATGAAAAACATTTCAAAGGTAATTTTCCTTCAAACTTTCCCTTACCTCTCTTTTCTCTTCTGGAAATTAGTGCCACAACTTCATCTAGCTTTCTTTATTCTTCTATTCCCATTCATTTGCATAGGCTCCAAGTTCTTCTCTTAGATCATTATTGTTGGTGCTTGCATTTCTAGATAAGTTCTTTTTGTTCTTGTGCATGGTTGCCTTGAATGTTGACTCAACTTTAGGTAAAGTGTCTCCCAATTCTGCGGCCTCAAACCCAGTTAACTTTCCAATCAACATCTCTCTGGTAAAGTTCGGTGTCAAAGGTATAATCTCCTCTATAGATTGTACTATGGTTCTATATGTAAGTGTCAAAGATCTGATTCACAATCATTTCTTCCTCACTGTAAGTACCTCCAGAGTTTCTAATACTAGTAACCACTTCAGTAATTCTCTATCCATATGCCCTAATGTTCTCATCTTCTCTCATCTTCAGTGATTCCATCTTTATCTTCCATTTTTGTAGCTTTTCCTTCTTAGTAAACTTGTCTCCAATATACAATGCTTCTAATCTTGACCAGATCTCATGTGCATAATCCAATTCCTTTACTTCTGTGAATTCTCCTTTTGAAAGTGCGCTGATCAAAGATTCCCTTGCAACCATATTACATGAAAATAACTTCTTCTGATCTTCAGTAGCCTTCTCTAATTCATTCCCAGTCACTATCTTTTCATTCTTCTTTGTGATAATCCAGTAATCAATTCCCAGACATATCAAATGTGTTCTCATCTTGTTCTACCAACTGTCAAAGTTTTCAGGATCAAACTTTGGACTATCCTTCTTGTAGTAAGTAATCTTTAGGATCACCTCAAGCTGTTAAACTTTCTCTCTAAGGACCACAAGCTCTGATACCAATTGTTAGGAATAACAGTCCATAAGACAACTGCGAGGGGGGTGAATCAGTTGTGATATAGATTATTAAACTTTAAACTTTACAAACCAAATCTACAAATGTAAATGATAACACAGTAAATGCCAACATCATAACACAATATTTGTTGTTGAGGAAATCTTGTTAAAGGTAAAACCCCAGTGGGAATTAACACCCACAAATAATGTACTGAGAATATAGTACCCCTGTTAAAATATTTAGCCCTGTTAGGAGCTTGTTACAATATTACAGTACATAGTTCCTATTAGGAGACAAACCCTATTAGGAGTAAAAATAAATAGTAGGCTCACTGCCAAGGCACACTTCCCAAAGAAGTTTAAAGCCACCCTCAAGGATTTACAATCCGAACAAGTGTATAAAGAAAATACACAATCCAGTGAACTGTCTGATAGCAATTGTCTTTGCTTGGTTAGTTCCAATGAAGTACTCTTCTCATAAACTCTTCTCTACATCCAGTAACCAAACAAGCCTCACAACTTTCACTTCTTCTTCTCTTTTTAATCTCTGTCACATCTTTTCAAAATAAAAGATCACTCATATATACCCTCTTACAATAATTCATTAGGTCGGCCAGTTAAGCTTTCCTGATACACAAATAATTAATTAGGTCGGCCAATTAAGGCTTTCCAATATACAAATAATTATTTGACCCCTTGCTAAGATACACATGGTACCTATAACAAGTAAACATTATTTACAATCCATCAATTATGCTTCCAAATCTGCAATCCACACTCACAATTCATTTTACACGCTACACGTTTGAAGTCGGCCAGCAAATAGGTCTCCTTTAGAATACACGCCATAGCTGACATCACCAGTACCCAAACCACAATAGAACTCAACCCATTATTTCAAAATATGTCGGCTGTCCACCAGTAAGCTTGCATCATCTGAAATATCTTTGCCAGAAAGATATACCCGAAACACAGAGACTTGATTTGTCCATAATCACAGTTACAGTCCAGAAACCAGTCTTCACCAAATCAATTGTAACATCTGCAATATGCAACATAAAGCCAAGCGACCTTAGGAATAAGGTCAACATACATCCTTCTACATAAATCCAACTTGGATCATTCTAAATCATCTGTAAAGTATCTATACACTTCTTCCAGTCAAGTAACCAGTCTGTCCTCTCCACATAAATATATGTTGACATCACTGACAAAACATGAATATCAACAACATGATCAGTAACCACAATTGATATCATCCAAAAATTTGTGGTCATTAATGCATTGGTATGTTTTTTTTGAGATGAGAGTATGGATGATGTTCAAGGTACCTTTGTAGTTGGTTTTGGGACTTGTAGGATGTGGTTTATCATAATGTCATGATAGCTTGGTAATTCATTGATTTCACTTTTTAGTGGGAGCTTTTGACAATGACGTGTTGGTAATGTATTGTCAATTGAGGATTTTGGTGGTTTTTGGTGGTTGTATGTGTCTTCTTGGTTTGAAGATCTTGGTTTCATTTGGTGTTACTGGCATATCAGTTGTGTGTGTGGACCTGGAGAATCTTTATTTAGGAGATGGTTATAACAATACCATGTGTGAATTTGGATCATGGTTTAGTGGGAGTTGTTGGCAGCACTATGTATTCACCATTGGATGGTGAATGGTCTTCTTTAGCATTGTAGTTGTTGGAGGATACCTTAGATCTTGTTGCTACAAAAGGGTTGTTCACTTGTACAAGATGGTTATCTTCGTGGTGATTGTAAATGTTGACATATTGAGGACTCAAGGGGTCCTTGGATGAGGTGTGGTTTTATGATTTCATTTGATATATTATCATGGTTTATATTATGTCATGGTTTTATCTAAGGCTCTTGATTCTATAGTTGGATCTTTGAAATTGATCTTGGTTATGTTTCCTAATATTGAGTACATGATCATTTGCTTGATACTTCATGATGGTATTATGTTGGTTTTGGTGTTTGGCATGGATTTATAAGTTATAGGCGCTCATGGATACATGGAGACTTACGCGGTGTTGTCATTTTCTCATGATTAGAGATATGCGTTGAGACAGTTGTTGGTTTTAAAAAGAATACTGAGGATCATTCACCTGGTATGGACTTGAGAGGAAAGTGTCCTTGGATTAGTCTTGGATAATTGGATACCTTGATGAGATTTATCATTCTCCACTCTTGGAATATTTTGTGGTTTACTAATTAAGAGGTATTTCCCATTGTTCCTTTCAGGTGCATTATGTTTTACGCTTATCTTTCGTAAATATGGATCTTGAGCTATGGAGATGTTAGTTCTAGAGGATTTAGTTTGAGAGATGCATTAGAATTTTTTATATCCTTATGCATATGTTGCTATTATTATGGATTTAATTTATGATTAAGTTTGGGAGATGGCTTATGGGGCATATTCCTTGGATTGGGAGTGGTATTGGTTTGATCTTCTTGGTTATGAGAGGCTTACATCCATGGTTATTATAATATGTATATGTTGGTTTGTCTTAAGAAGTTGAATGGTTTGAGTTTTGTTATGGATTATTATTTGGGGTTTTATGGAGGAGATCATGCTTAACACACTTGGAATTTTTAGGTATTTATACAAGGACATGCTATGTATTTTTTGTTTGCAATGTTTCTCTCTTTTGGTCTTAGTTATCTTCTTGGATGTTCAGTTTCACTTACATTGGATTTGGGACTTGTTGGAACTATGTGCTCACTAGTTTGTGTTCATGTGTTTTCATGTGGGAGGTGGCATAGAGGTTCCTTATCTCTTTCATTATATTTTTTCCATGAGTTTCATGTTCAAATGATTTGCGAGGACGGGGACACACTATGGGAGAGTATGCAACTATTTGGTTTACATGAATGCATCAATTTGACATTCCATGATACTATGAGTTTACAGTTATACTTTCTATGTGATTTTATTAGTGTATTTATTTCATATTTTATATTACCTATGCAATAGGAGCTTTTAGGTGTGTATGTGGCAGATATTGCACTTCGAGCTTGTGATTGTTTGTTACAAGTTTATATATATGTTGATATTAGAGGGTTCACTTCTTTTGTTTTGTGTACCTTGGACGTATGGATTTTTGTATGTGTTATTATTTTTTGTGGGTTCTATTTCAATTATGGTTATAAGTTTTTGAAAACTACTGATGCATGTTGCTACATTTGGATTGAGTGTTCTTGTTTGGCATATCAGTTGAGACCGAACTTATGATTTGTTTACAATAGGTTGCGTGGATTTATTTTCTGATGACTTTAATGTATGTCTAGTGGTAGTTGAATGATAAAGGGTAGGGGATTCATGTGTGAGATGGTGGTCACTTTGTTTTGTTTCACGTATCCTGATGGAGCATATGAAGAACTTTGATTAATGATGGTACATGTTGCTAGAGGGATTGTACCCTTGTTCATACTTGTGGTTACTTATTGACCCTTATGCAATATGTACAAAAAATGAGAGAATGTTAGAAAATAGGTATTGTACACCTTGCATAATAATGCATATAATTGCAATATTTTATTTTATTATGTAAATATTGTACATAGGAGCACCTAGATGGATGCGAAACAAGTAGAGATTCCTACAAAATATTCTTTGGGTCACTTGATGTTGTATTGTAACATTTAAAAATATATTTATAAAATTATTTAGTCTTGGGGAAATAAAATAAATAAAGTAACCAATATTAAATGTGGGATCAAGGGGTTAGGTAGCACGTGGGTTATGTAATATAATTTGGTAGTTTTGTGGGAGCTTGTTTCTATAAAAGCAACCCCAAGGGTAGTTGTTGATGTAAGCCAAGTTTAGCATTTGTGGAGGTTGGAATCATGACATGGGATGTTTGGTTGCTTGCTTGTTCACTTGGAGTTCTTTTTGATGTTTGGGACTTCAAAGGCTTTCATGGATGTATTGAAATATTTAATTGCTAAATAATACACGGTTGATTGATGCTTTTGGAGGCTGAGTTTTCCCCACATTATGGTGTATCATAAGAAATAGTGAACCACTAGGCTATGTGGATAGATGGACCACCAAATAAAATGTGGGATATGAGGGGATATCCTACGTTACATTAAGAACAACCCCAAAGGGCTTCACCCTAAAAACTAAACCAGATTAGAAAATCCCAAAATGATGAAGGGATGCTAATGCTAGATCTAGATTTGAAGATGGAGTTTGGGGTTTGAGTTCCTTTTATGTTAAGATGTGTAAAATGATATGCAAGACTATGAAAGGAATGCTCACTATGATAAATTGAAAGACAAATAACTGAATATGATATCAAATCTTAATGTATAAAAGTAAATGCAAGATGAAAAGAAGAAGAATGAACTCACCTTGAAATCTTAGAGAGGAGGAACAAACTTCAAAGCTAGAAATGACTGTCGCAGACCTGTTAGAATTAGGAATTGTTCTAGATGTGGAACTCTAATGCTTGTATCTTCTGACTGTGAAATTTATAGATTCTTGGGACAATGCCAAATCAATTCAACCTAGTCCTAGAAATTCAGCCTTGTCCTAGAGACTCAAAAAATGGTGAAATCTATAGCAGACCTGTCACTGATTTTGTATCTCTGAAATTGCTGACCCGAAATTCCAAAAACCTATTGTTGCACACAAGAAGGGGAAAAGGTTGTGGAAAGGGGATTTCCTTGGTCAAGACCCTATATATGAATCAACCTTGAAATGAAATAGAAAAGTAATGTAAACAAGCTAAATGTCAGATTTAACTTGCATGGAAAACCCTCATGGATGGATGTAGAAATCAGTCAAATCCACAAGGATGCTTGTACGTTTGGAATGGGTTATATAATCAAGGATGCCTTCACAACTGCAATAGATCTACACTTCCCAAATCCTATATCTTCAATGATTGTATCCTTGAAATATTGAGTGGAAGAGATGAATGGATCTTCTTTCTTTCTTGAGAGTTCCTCTACTTGGCCACCATGGGAGAGAAATTTGCATCAATGCAATAAGATTACATTTTCTTGAATAGAAGAAGACTTGGAGACTTGGATATCTACAATGAGATGATTGCCTTCAAATCTTGAATCCACCACTTCAATTGCACAACTTGAATGCTTAATTTCTTGCACTTGAATTTAAAATCACATGGGTATTTTTATTATAGATAGTGATGTCAAAATGAGAGGAGAAGACCCCCTTTTATACTAATTTTAGGACTCAAAATTAACATGTCGACCACACTGAGATCAAGAAATAAAACACCCCCACATTGGGCTTGGAGCTCACTTAAAATTAATGACCAAGGGAAAGGACAACTTGGGTCACCCTTTTCCAAGACAAGGTCGACTCAGGTTGGCATATTCAAGACAGGGTTAATTTCAAAGCAGACCCGAGGCTTGGGCAGTGTGTAAAGACTCGGGGAAAGAAAATGAAAGATGTGAGAAATCAAGCATAAAGACATTGAAATATTGAAATCACTAAAATGGGGTCCAATAGGTCCTAAAAGACATACAATGATGGGTGCTAACTTTTTAGGACAACACAGATGGTTTATCCAAGGTATATCTTGTGTTAGAATAACTGAGAGGGGGGGGGGGGGGGGGGGGA
>MU226740.1:1409756-1429915 GCA_018584345.1 Thuja plicata
GGGGGGGTGAATCAGTGGCCTCAAAAATTTATCCTTTAATCACTAACCACCAATCAAATAAACCTTAGATTATTAAGTCCCTACAAGATGCATGCCATGAAATACTTATAATGATTAACTGTCTGTCGGTTTTTCTTGTATGTCCTTATTCTCTTTGATTATCGATATGTAGTATAACTATTTACCAAAATATAGTAAATAAGCAGAGCATACCGATATATCCAGAAATGCATATGTGAAATGTAAAATAGTAAAGTAATAAACCATACACAAATAACACTTGGATTTTAACGTGGAAACCCTGTTGAGGGAAAAATCACTGGGACCGATACCCCAAATTTTCACTCTTCTATAGTGAGCCCTGTTACGAGCCAACCCTATTAAAGGTTACAAACACACTGTTAGGTGTGATCTTGTTAGAGGATTTTATACATATAGGTTGTCACTTAGTATCGGGCAACTCAGTTTGCTACCATCCTTGAATCAACCACTTTCTTAGACTGTCAATAGGCTTTAGGAAAATCTGGTGCTACTTTCATGAATCAACCTTTTTGGCACTCCTTGGAATGTACCTCAATATATAGAAGACTGTTAAGTCCTGCTCTGTTAAGAGACTTGATGCTTCAATGGTTAAACTAAAACAAAATGACCTATTTCTAATGCAACTTGAATTGCATATTTTCAGATCTATTTAAGTACATTACCTCTCTGATCAATATATCAATTCAATTCTTTGTGCTCCACACTTTCTGCTCTGTGATGTTGTGCTCATTGTTTGTCAGTGTTTGTAGAACTCCTTAGCTCTTCCTTCAGCTTGATTGATCAGTACTGTATGAAGTTATCCTTCATTAGTTTCTCTTCAACATCTTCTTTTTATTCACTCCCCTCGTTGTGTTTGGAAATGAGTTAAGCTTGTCTCTTATATAGACATGATATTCACTAATTCTTGGCGTGAAAAACAATCTAGCCAATCTGATTTAAAGCATAACTCATGATTTATCTCGTAGTTATCTTCTTTCCAACTGTACAAATCTTCTTTAAAGCAATCACTTAACTCTGGTCAAATAAAAAAAATGAAAACAACCAGTTAAGTCTATCTTTAGCTCTTGTCAGCTAGATATTTTGTCATTTTCTGAACTCTCTATTCCGTCAGTCAACTCTTTAGTTAGTCATCAGTTACAACTGTCAGTTCCATCGGTGTGACTCCATTTAGCTTTGGGATCTCCGTCCGTTGGGCATCGTTGGATTTTTACTCGTCGGGCAACACTGTCTTCAGTTCGTCTGGCAACCTATAGTTTTCTTCATCAGGAAACATTGTCTTTAGTACATCGAGTATCACTGTGAATTTTCTTCTTTGGCTTTACTGATGGTGTGCACTCCGTCGGTGTTGTCTATCACTTAGTGAATACTTGACTTTTATGCATTGCTGAAAGCATAACCTTTGTTCCATTGATTCTTTGAAGTCTTTGGCATTATGTACATGACCGTACAAATTATATCAATTTGACATCAATGACAATACAAACCATTAATTGATTTAATGTGTTGCATTATCATCAATTTTAGCATTATCAAACATTTAATCAGTTATATGTCATCAAAGGTGTGTCATTACCCATTCTTACTGATCCACCATTATAGTAGTCAAAAGTTTCAAACTTTTGTTTATCACCAGTTATGTGGTGAGTGCAGCCACTATCTATAATCTGAACATCATTCTTACTAACCTTAGATATGAGTGAAGTATCAACATACCTTTCTTCTTTGTTTGAATCATCCTTCATGGCCAGAAATACCATCTCAATGTCTTCATCAGATTCGGTGTCAGTATCTCCATCTCTGTTCTTAGCTAGGTATCAAGCTTTCTTCCCTTTGTCCTTTTAGTCTCAGGTATCTCTTTTGTCAGATTTTTAGTTGCTTCGGTAATCTCTGTTGTCACTTCTATCAAAATTCTTTTCATATGATCTATCATTACTTCTATCATCTATTCTTTTGTTAGGACATCTAGCAGCAAAGTGTCCAATCTCTTTACAATTAAAACATACAAATGGTAATTTACCTTTGTATCTACCTTTGCCTATCTACAATCTTCTAGCCATTAGTGCTTCAATCTCATCAAGATCTTGGTCATCACTATCACTTTCACTCATTTCTCATAGTGTGTTTATGACTTGACTTACTTATTTTCAAAGAAGATTTGAATGCAGATATAATAGATGGTAAGACACTGTTATTAAATTTATTCATGTCAAATGAAATTAGTCTACCAACCAAACTATCTAGAGTGAAATTATTGTTTGTTACTGCTCTCATTTCTTGTATAGAAGATACTCTAATAGCATATACAGGCAGTAAGGTTCTTAGGATTTTACTTACCACTATCTCTTCTTCAAGTATGCCTCCAACTCCTCGGATAGCATTGACTACTTCTTTTATTCTGCAGTTGTACTGAGTGATATTTTCTTCTTCTCTCATTCTAGGTCATAAAATTTACCTCTTAGGCTTTCTGCCTTAGTTCTTAGTACATTAGCATCTCCTCCATGTACCAGCTTCAATTTATCCCACATTTTCTTTGCAAAGGTGTAGGTTTTGACATCTTCAAATTCAGCATCGGAGAGTGAGGAAGCAAGTTCTATCATCATAGAATTATGCTCATGCTTTTCTCTTAAGTTATCAACTGTGTGAGGTCCTATAGGAAACACATATTGAGTATCCAAGTATTGAGTAACATCATTTCCAATACCTGATAGGTGGAGTCTTACCCTGCTTTGTCATGATGCAAAGTTGTCCTTGTTCAACTTGGGCACATCTCGTTTGCTCATATTGTGATTTTTTTCTTGACCTATTAAAATCCCTTTCTAAGCACACAAGCTCTGATACCAATTGTTAGAATAACTGAGAGGGGGGGGGAGTGAATTAGTGGCCTAAAAAATATTCCAATAAATTAACCCAAAAATTTATTGCCATAGTTATAAGTATCTAGTTATCTTCAGTCCTACAAGATGAATGCCTTGAAATAATATCAACAAATAACTACTGCTCGGAGTTCACTGTTATACCTTATTCTTACCGTTTACCGATTAGCAGTCTTTCATTTATCGAAATACAGTAAATTACTTAGAGTATACCGATCAATCCACATTAGTTATGTGTAATGAAAAATACTAAAGTAATGACTCATAAACACATTGACACATGGATTTTTAACTTGGAAACCCTGTTAAGGGAAAAAACACTTGGGACCAGTAACCCAAAATTCTCACTCTTCTGAAGTGAGATCGGTGAAGAGCCAACCCTATTAAAGGTTACAAACACACTGTTAGGTGTGACCTTGTTACCGGATTTAAATATAATAGTTTGTCACTTGATATCTGGCATCTCTATGCTACCTTTTATGACCAAACCTAGTGTAGTTTGTCAATTGGTATCTGGCATCTCTATACTCCTTAGGATGTATCTCAATATATAAAGGATTGTTAAGTCCTTCTCAGTTAAGAGAATTTCTGATCCAATGGTTAAATTGAAATAATAAATGATTTGTTCACATATACAACTATACTTTGCAGATTTTCAAATCTATTGTAAGCTCATAATACCTTTTTGATCAATGTATCTTTTCGATACCTTTTCTCCACTTATTTCTGCTTGGTGATGTTGTGCTTCTATGTTGCTCGATGTCCGTAGAATTAGCTTTGTTCTTTAGCTTGATTGATTAGGTCTGATTGAAGACTTGTTTCTTCATCAGTTTCTCTTCATCATCCTTCTTCTCTATTCACCCCTAATTCATAATTAATTAGCTTGTCTCTTTATAGACATGATTTCACTGTTTCTTAGTTCTTGACTTTCTTGTTCTTGGTGTGATCCACAATTATAGCCAATCTTGATTTAAATCTTTACTTCAGTTTTATCTCGTAGATTTCTCTTTGACAACTCGAATAAAACAACTTTAAATCTTTCTCTTATCTTTGGCTTTAACTTGTCGATAAAAACAATATTAACAACTAGTTAAATCCTTCTTTAGCTCTTGCTAGCTAAGTCTTTTGTCATTTCTGAACTTCAATTCTTTTCGGTGTTTTAACTCTTTGTTAGCTTTGGTCAACACTTTAGTTCTCCTCGAGCATCTTCATCGGGGTTTTCTATCCATTGGGCATCACTGTGAAGTTCTTCTCGTTGGTAATGCTTGTTATTTTTCTCATCGGTAATGCTAACTTAGGTTTCTTGCTCGGGTATCATTGTGAATACTGATCTTTTATGCATTACTGATAACATAACCTTTATCTTTCTGGTTCTCTAAAGTCTTTGACACTTTGTATATAACCAATCAAATTATATCAAGTTGACATCAATGACAATACAATACATTATCTGATTTAATGTCTTGCATTAACTTTCTGTAGCTCGGTGATCATCAACTTAACATCTTCAAACATTCAATCAGTTATAGTTCATCAATCTTGCATCACATTTTTTTGGTTACATTGTATTTTCTCTTGCATGTATATTTTGAGTACTTATTGCTTGTTTTATCATGCAGGTTATGTGGAAATTGTCATTATTTGGCTGCAAGATTCCTAACACCTAACTTAGAATGTGCACATTACAATTTCTAGGCATAAGATTGTCAAAAAATGTGTATGTTAATGGATGACGAAATTATAATATTAGAGAATAAGGACTAATCAACTCAATGAAGGATGAAAAAGATGAAACATATTTTTAAAAAGGCCCCCATAGAGAAAACACTCACATTTATAGTATAAAATTTCACAAGAAAATCAAGATTGATGTGTCACGAGAAATAAAAGAGAAAAACATGTCAAGATATAATATAAAAAATATAGATCAAATAAGGAGAAAACCTAAGTGTCATGTAGATAGGCCAATCTAGGTTGGATGGTAGTCGATATATAGATCACATTGTATACCCAAGCCTCGGGAAAGAAATAGAAGCATATAAAGATCATCCGGTATAATAATTTAAAAATGGATGAATTATCACAATTATATTATATTTGAAAAAATTAATTAAAAACCCTAAAGACAAATTTTTTTAAGGATCTAAGGACAAAAGACAAACAAGTATAATAAAATAAAGATTCTAGTAAATATGGGATCTTTACATTGTTTATCTTTTTCTCCTCTAATCAAGTGGAAATGGAGTGCACCCAATAGCTCCACTTGATGTTCTTTTATTGATATGTTGATTGGTGGAATGGTAATGCTTATTATACTACTAGTGTGACTATAGGATGAAGATGATTAGGAAAATGAGAAACATTTGGTTATGGTATGAAGAGATGATCAATTGGAATAAGAGGCCTCCAATATATAGATTTTCACAAGATGAGGGAATGTGGATGACATTATGATTGGTGTAAGAGGTAGGTGCACATACAAATATGTGAGTACACCATTTCTAAAAGATAGGGTGCTTCATAAAAGGAACAAGAGAAAGAAATAGTGTGGCTACTTTACGACGTGTGTAAGAGGTAGGGTGGCTAAGCATGTATGAGAAGCATGCTCACACATGTGTGATAAAGTAGTAGGGTAGGAAGGCATTATCACACATGTGAAAGCATGAGAGAGGTAGGGACACTTTACATGTGATGGAAAGTTTAGATTTTGATTCATGTTGATGAAATTATGTATTTGGATTAAATGGATAGAGATTGAGGATGATGTGAACTTAAATATTATAATGTATTAAAAATTAATTAGCCTAAAACTAATTAAGAAAGCATTCATTAATTGATTTAGTTCAAGGATTTGAGGGATAAGGTTAAACTTAATTAAATAAAATAGTAGGATCAATATAAATAATGATAACACACACACCAAAAACATAGGATTTCACCTCTATTCAATTTGAAACTCATGGATAAATGGATTAATGATGGAAATGATAGAAGATTTAATGATAATAACAATTCATATCTAAAGATTAGAAATTTTGTATACCTATTATGATAACTGGACTAAAGTGGATCAATGGATTATGAGTTGATTTAGGATCAAAATCAATGGATGGTTTGAGATGATGTGCTAGATATCATAATTGGATCACACGAATTAGGATTGATTGAATTTAGATGGATTTATTGGGGATGAAGGTTTGAATGGATGGAGGAAGAATATATGGATTGGATGGGTTTGGATTGCATAGATGATTAGTAAGAATAAAATATATTGGGTATGATGGCGTGATAATGGAACATATGGGAAATAATGACAAGGATGAACCAAGGCTTTGGACAAGGATGAAAGAATAGGGGATTAATTAGCTAGGAGTAGGGGGCTTAGTGGATTGATGGTGATAGGAGATAGGAGGATAATAGGTTGAGGATAGAAGGATGAGATTCTAAGTCCTATTTTTCAATGTAATGAGATGCCTCATACTATAGCTTGTGCAATTAAGGATTGATAGTGGTAAGGGATGCATGAGATTGGAGGATGATCCATAAAAGGAGTGGATAGTAGAGAAAGTAATGATTTTATTTTAGAGCATGCATAAATATTTGGCCCCTATTCTTTATTAAGATCAAGGTGAAAATGGAGGATGAGTTGGATAAAATGGTAAGGAGATAAGATGAGGGTGTAAATGTGGGAAAATAAAGATCTAGCTTAAGAATTCAAACTAGAAAATATTTCCAAATGCCATTACATTAGGGGAAAATCAATTAGAACCATATTAAGATCCTTGTCTTTTGATTCAATTTATTTGTATATGATTATAAATTGAAAATACAAGAAATAGCCTAAATGGTACAAATTTGGCAATAATGAGCATAAACAAAAATATGTAGAACTCAAAATCAAGTGAGATGAATAGAAGTGGAAATGGAATACATAAAGGAACATGTTTCTAAAATCAGGACTCAAAATGGTTGGACACTCTTTCTAGGTGCAATAGCTTTGACAGGTCTCCCAAGTACAAAACATGGGTCAATCTGGTCTCAAGAGCCTTCAAACTACCTTTTGAACAAAATTCAATTTAAAACACCTAGACAAGAGTGTTAGGTTCCCTAGTCTAGGGGGACCATGGTGTCTATCACCATGGTCTTGGGGGACCATGATATTGAGCACCCTAGTCCCTACCTTTTCTAAATATTTTTTTCTAATTGCCTCTATCTTTGTCTGAACTATAGTCTTGTACCTTCAAAATAACCTTGGAACCTTTTTTAGAGCTTACAACTATACACAAGGAGAGGAAAATAGTGTTGCATTGTATAGGGAATTTCCTGATTCAAACCACATCTAGGTGTTAACGTCCACTAAAAAAAATGATGATTAGAGAGGCTACCCTTGGTACGACAAATGCTAAATTTGAAGGAAATGTTGAAATAAAATGGTTATACTTTTGATTGATGATGCAATTCTATTTAGATAAGTTCTTCAAGTGTTTATGAAATAACATGATAAATCATCACAAAATTCATCATAAAAACATAGTTGAAGATGCTTTGTTGTATCTTACCACTCCTTGTACTCAAATTTTCTCTTGAGGAATAATATTTTCTCTTGATTTGGAAAGATGAGATGAGATCATAAAATGAATTTGGAGTGATGCCTTATATAGGGTTCTCAAGGTATTTTTGCATTTTGGCCAACTTACAATGGTCATATATCTTAATTACAAGAAAAAATCTAGTATTGTTAAGGTGAACACATTACTCTCTAAAAATTCAACCAAAAAGAACTAGACAATGGGGCTAAGCCACATAGTCATACCAAAATTGACCCCAATTTTAGGGAATCGAGATAATACGACCCCTAATATTAAATCTAGAATTTATATTAGGATAAAAAACATGTAAGTGGGGAAACAAATAATCTTGAACTGATATTGAAAAAAGGGCACACAAAAATAAGGGCTCAAAAGGAGTGTGAAATTGTAAGGGGTTACAATTTACGACACAATAGAGGGAAATGGGATAAATTATATTGGAGGATGTGAATTAAATATGGTGGATAGAGTAGTATGGATAAATATTTCCTTCAAATGTAGATTTCAAGAGGGTGTGGAATTACACATCACACTTGCTTTTTGGTGAGTTTTTTGAATAGTATATATGGAAGGGATGAGGATTAAGATGTGGAGAATTTAATTTGAAAGATAGTGGATGAGTGAAAATGAAATGTTGAATTGACTCAAGCATTTAGTTGCATGGATGCCATCCCTTGAAGAAGTGTTATAATGGACTGCAAAAATTGGATGTGTTCTCATAGACATGTCGATGAGAATAATATAATGAAGAGAATTTGAGATAGAAGTGATGAGGGTAATGGATTGAGGGATGTAAGGGCCCATACTAAATATGTAGGATGAATAATTTGATTTTGGTGCATAAGAACCCAAAATGATTTGAAAGATGGGGGACATGGATCTTTGGATTTATACATGGGGGGTGGGAGGGTGTATGATTTAGGATGGATGGAACTAGTATGACCATCTTGAGTATGAGAATGGTATCCAAGGCCATAATAAATTAATTTTTCTTTGATTTACATGGGTTCTAAATTTCCTTTCTCATTAAAGCTTAACCCTTTTCCTTGGTAATACACGTCTCAAAAAATTTGATTACCAATAAAATACTTGTTTTGTAAACAAGACATGATTTCATTTGAAAGGGATGGGATATTGAAGGGATTGTCAGTTCTTGGAGGAAATAAGATAAGATGAAGATAGAAGAACCAAATTGATAGGTGTGGGGGTCATCCGTATGTTGGATGGGTGATGGGATGTTGAGAAATATTATAATCATAAGGAAAAATATGAGGGATTCTTGGATCTTTTTTCAGTGCAAGAATCAGATATAGGACCCACTATAAACTGCAGTACGCTGGGAAATTTTTTTAATGTGACCAATGATGCTGGCACAACACGTCCTTCAATAACACATGGGTTTGAGAGAGACTAGACCCCCTGAACTCATGCTTTACCACAAGAAGCTTCCTCAAATTGAGCTAGGCCCCCATCCCTAGGATTCTTAGATCTTGAGATAGGAGCGGATCATAATACTAAGTGAGGGGACACTTGGATATTGAGAGTGAAGGAATCATGAGATGAAGTGGTAGGGATTTTTTGCTCATGATATTGGAGTGAGTTTATGGAAGCATTCTTTAGAGTGATGGATTGTCATAGTTAGATGTGTTTAGAAGAAATAAGGGAGGGTGGAAGCTTGGTGTTATAAATGAGTGCATGGATATTTTTTTTGACTAGTTCACATGCATGGGAAAATAATTTTGAACATCCATGGATGAATTATTTGATGTGAGGAATTTGGTAGATTTTGGAGATGGCTGGTAAGGCAATAAAGTGAATGAGTGACATGGAAATATTGCACAACTTTGTTTATGCATGAGAATTAATGCTCCTTTTCTAATAATCCTTGGAGGAAATTACTAAACATATGGATGATGTGGATTTGGAAGATTGGGATAAGATGAATTATAAGAAGGTTGGAGATTAGAAAGTGAGATAAGGAATGGAGACTTCAATTCTAGTGTGAATGAGGTTGTTATATAGTTATTTGTACCATCCTAAAAATTTATCACCCATAATTGGATGCTTTATTAGGACCTATTAGACCCACTTTGGTGATTTCAAGATCAAAATGTCTGTTATGCTTGATCCTAGCAACCTGATTTTTCTCCTCTAAATATTTTCATCGATCTCGATACCTAGTTCAAATTTTGAGTTGTTCTCCTAGGTATAGGGTGAAAATAATGTCCTATACCTGGTTATAGGATGTCATTTCCATCTTATACCTAAACTTTCTAGCCCAACTTTTCCTCAGAGCGCAATATCAAGGTTTTGGTGGTAAATTTTATTTTATGGTTGACCTGGTTTATTTTTGAATCCCTAAATTATGGATTGAGTATATAAACCCCTATCTCTCCTCATTTAGATAGAATATTTCATACTTCATGATCCATTATCAAGTGCATCGATTATTATCAAGTGATCAAGCACTCAAGTTAACATTAAGTGCAAGGAAGCAAAAATTAAGTTCAAGAGCCATCAATCTACCAAGTCCAAGCATTCAAGATCTAACCTTATTTTCAAGAATTCAAGGTTTTATATTCCATATGTCTAGCTGATTTCCCCATTTGAGGCCAAGACAGGGAGTTTTTTTTATCAAGGAAGGAGATCCACATTCATCCATATCCATTCAAGTCTTCTCTCTCTTCTCCTCAATCAAACATTGTGGCGAATTACAACATCCATTCCATGAGGTTTTGTCTTTCATGATTTCCTTTTGATTTTTGTGTTAAGTAAAAGCTATCACATCAACACACTTGATCACATTCAAAGAAGCATTTGTTTTGCCAAGGTATGATATACTTCATTTATTAGATATAACCTTTTTATATGATAACATGCTTTCCTTTCCTTTCATTTTAAGGTTCATTCCTAAATATGGATTTGAATGAGGTAAACCCCTCTATTCAACCTTCTTCCCCATTTTTATATGTGTAGGAACAGGCTACAGAACTGTCAGACAAAATCCAAAAAGATCAAGCGTAGTCAGAGGATCCCTGCAAATTTTGGGCAAAAATGCTTGGTATAGGACATCATTTTTTTCCCTATACCTAGGTATAGAATGTCATTTTTTCCCTATACCCTGCAAATCAATTTCAGATTTATTTTGGAGGTAGGTTACATGTCACAAGTTTTGGATCCAAAGTAACAGGTATTTTTTGGGATCCCATCTGTTTGATATTCAGATCTAAAGTGGTATCTTTCCTATTTTGATTCTAGTTTGATACGAATACTTCCAAATCTATATTTTCTATTTCCCAATTCAATTTTACATATTTAGTGAACGAATATTGACACATTTAGTGCTTTGGACCTTCCTTTCCTATGGGGACATCTTCCTTTCGAATGTGATATCTTGAAAATGAGAATTGGTCTACCTATTTGCATTGCTTCCCTTTTTATATTGTTAACTAGTTATTGGCGGAAACATATTCACATGTTAAGTTTACTTAGGCCCTAGCTTGCATGTTAAATTGAGTTGCATTATACTAAGTTATTTATCCTCATATTCTAAGAGACATTCTAGTGGTTTTCTTATAACGAGGCCATGTCTCATTATTGACTTTCAGATATCTAGGCATTTAGTATTGCTTTATGCATTTTATGTTTGTATCAAGGGTAGTTTTCATCCTACCTTATTTCATTGCCTATATAAGCAAGGCCTATCTACATTTGGCATCATCTCAATTTCATTATTCACTCATTTGTGAAATCACATCTTCTAGGTTTCCAATCTTTGCATTGTGAAGATTGTTTGGTTTGTACATTGTTGTTGTTTGGTGCCACTAACATGGTATCAGAGTAGTAAATCTAGCTACCCCTTCCTCACTAAGAGTTTTCACTATTTTTTTGTTTTTAAATCCATTTATTCATATACAGAATGCCCTGCCTTTTTGCATCAATTTTTTTGATACGAGTCAGAGTTTTCCTTCACGAGCCTTGTCTTCTTGTTTGAGAACTTTAGTCACCTCAGACACGTGTGATGATTTTAGAGTTTTGAAGAATGTGCAAGAAGTCTCTCTAGATAGAAACTTTGTCATGGGTCCATGTGTCTTGGTATCTTTCAGAATGAAGTGTTTCTCGCTGGAAGGAATGTAGAATGATTACAGTTACTGGTTTTTATTTCCATCTAGGCACACATCAAACAAATAAAGGTTATCATGTGTCATTGCGCCACAATAGTTCTTTTAATGGCCTTAGGCAATGATTTCTCTAGGTGATGGTCCAGGTGGCATGATCTTTTCTGATAGGGGAATATTTCTAGTGGCATTTTTTGGGATTTAAGAGGGGTTGTTTTTCTCTGGTTAAGGGTTGGATTTTAGTTGTAAAAAGATTAATAAATGGACCAGACGAATATTTATTTCTAGTATAATTCTGGGATGTGATACTTGCAGAATTTATTACCGACTACTTTCATGTTAATTAAAATTTGTCTGTGCTCGATCGAGCCTTTTTAGTTTTGTTAATATTGAATATACTGGTGATTTATGTCAATTTGAGTATTCATTATCTTATAAGACTAGCATTTATGTGTTGAAATTTCTTTCAGTGATGGATCATGTTGGAAACTAACTCTTCTAGTTGAATGTAATTGAGATGCAAAGGTATTCCTTGTATGTGAGGTTATTAGAAGTAAATATATGAATAGGAATGTGTGAATGCATTGTCGTTTCTCAGATTTTATAGATGAACCCATGAAATGATATAAATGTTTAGATATGTGTCTAGGTTCTTGTCTTTACATTCTCATTTTAACAATGAAGGGATTGTGGTATACTATGCCAATTTATAGGACAATATTTTCATTTAGATGTTATGGTTTTACCTTTTATTGATGAAAGATCTTAGCAAGTAGGAAAATGTTTTTGTGCACTACCTCTAGTTGATTTCATTTCTAGATCTTCTCTTTTCCATTCCTCTATTCATGGAGAATCGAATCCTCAATCCTGAAGATTGTTCCGAGTATTAGAAATTTTGGTCCTACAATACTTAGACTTTCCCTAAGGGTTTTTATTATTTTGAAGTGAAATTTTTAGGATCAACTGTTCCTTTTTCTAGCACGCCCGATGGGACACAAACCATCACTAAGCTTGATCAGAACAATTATATGAGCCACAGGCCTGCCACAAGATCTATATCAATTCGCTATCTAGGATTATTGATCCCTCCCCTAGTTTCAATAACCAAATCTAAAGATTCATCATCCTCAACAAGTGCATTACGAGAAACACCTACAGTACCTATGGCCACAAGGAATTTTGTGAAATGGAATAGTGGAAGCCCACTTATCCCATCAAATGTTGGCATCAATTGGGACATCATTCCCGCTAATGCTCTAAAATATCTACCTAAATTTACTGGCGAAGATGAGAAAACCCCTTCTAAACACATGACAAATATAGCCAATACTTGTGTAGTACATCACATTACTGAGAAAAATGTATCCCTGAGATTTATAGGAACATCTTTCAAAGGGAAAGCCCTTCATTGGTATATATCCCTTCCCTCAAACAACATAGCTACTTGGGATGACTTAGGAAACCTATTTTACAATTGTTTCCGTGAAAAAAGTGATCCTTCATCCCTACTTCACCAAATCATCAATATAAAGAGAGCTCCCCAAGAGGCTATGGAAGATTTTAATAGTAAATTTAATAGAACATGGAACCGAATTCTCGTAGATGCACACCCACTAGCACCCATGGCTTTTGTTTTCTACCCCAAATCTTTTAATGTGGATATAGCATGGACTATACAAATCTTAGGAGGTATAAGATTACCAACTTCTTATGACATAGCCATTAGAGATGAGAATAATTTTATCAATGCAGGAAAACTGCCACCCAAACCTCCACTACCAGTATTCCCAAAGTGCTCCTTGCAAACCTTAGAAAATACCCAAAGTGAGGCTTCTACTAGCCCAACCGATGCCCCACAATCTATGTATGTGTATCCAAATACTCAGGCTCCATAGATAGCTCCACCCTCCTTGTTAGCCAAAATGAGAAAGATAAGAAGTATGTTAAGATCAGTGACAAATGAGATAACTAGCTTAAAAAGTCAGCACATAGTACCCCAATAGCCCCAACATTAAAATTTATAGAATCAGAAAAATGGGAGATTCCCAAATCAGCCAAACCAACATCAGAGATGGAACTATAACAATCAAGGGAATAATAACAAGAACAACAAAAACCAGAACAAAAATTCCAAGTAGTTGGTTGTTGTTCCCCAGCCTATGGTGCCATTAAAGCCAGTTCAACCTAATTCAAACATAGAGTTGGTGTCTACCCAGTTCAACTTTGCAGAGGATATAAATGCATGGAGTTTCCCATGCAATGATGATCACATGCCTCGAGATTTCCCGAGGGTAAATCTACAGTAGTAGATAGAAAATCAGAGGATTCAAGGAGCGAATCTTGACATTGGTAAGTACTACTAATCCTCTTCGTGGATGGATAATTCCATGGTCACAACCCATATGCAAGGGATGTCCCTGAAGTGAGAGTCAAAAATAGCTCTTGATTATGCTCTTTTCTCATGGATGCCAGAAGATGAAGACATAGTGTTTGAAAATCAAGAATCTACTTCAAGAATGACCAAAGTCCAGTTAGATTACAATACCCATTCAATATGGAGATTCCCTAAAAATTTACCCGCACCAATCTTACTCGACAAAGCTATGCCAGTGGCGTGTCCAAGGTTTGAGATGAACAAACCTATCATTCAGGAAGATCAGCCCCCACCGACTCAGCAACAAGTGGAATTTGTTCCTTGGAAGCCAAAATAAGTGAAGATACTTGTGGAGACAAAGGTGGCTATTGTGGGTTAGCTTAAAACATCTCCCATTAATCTATCTATCTGGGATATGCTTTTGATTCATGAAAAAAAATAAATGTTGAAGGAATCTCTTGACAACTGAGACAAGATAGCAAGGGCCTAAGATATTGCAGAAGAAGAAAAATTAAATGGAAAGACACCTATAGGAGGAACATAGGTCCCTAAAATTTAGCATTCAACGGTGTTGGTCAACTCTGACAACCTAGTGAATGAGAAATAAAAAGGTAAGTCTAAGCATGTACCTTTCTTTCTTACTTTAATAGTAAGGGATAAGCTGCTACATAATTCAATGATAAAATCAAACGCTAGTACCACTGTTATGCCTAAGAAGATAGCAGAAGCTCCGCACATCAATTATGAGCCTTTTGGTAGGGGATTCATGCAGTTAGATGGGAAGAGAGTCAAGTCCATAGGACTAATTAAAGAACTTCCCCTCACACTTTTTTTGTGCCCAAATATCATAGTTCCCCAAGAAGTCATATTCTGTGACATTCCCCCTATTTTTGGAATCTATTTGTCAAGAGATTTTACTACAAGGATACGAGGTTATATGTCATTTGATTGGTCCCAACTTATATTAAGAACCAAGAATGGAACTAAGTGCAAAGTATTGTCAAAACCCATGCACAAGACTCATGTAGTTGATGAACCTATACTAAAATTTGAGCCTACCCACACCTCTATTTCTAAAGAAGAAATATACTGCATAGAGATGCTAGAGGATGATGAGGTTACTGGAGACAGAAATGAAGAATAAGAAGTCCTTTTGAGTAACTACTTTGAGGATGATCCTTTTGGGAGTTTCCATGCTACTGGGTTGGGTAACTATGTAATGTTTGATGAGGATCATCTGATGTCCAAGGTCACAGATGAAAAAGAGAAAGATATCAACCTTTGAGCCTCAAAGCTTTGGATAATGTATTTTGATGGAGAAATGTGTTGGACGGGTTTTGGTGTCGGTATCCACCTAATTTCCCATTTAGGAAAGGAAGTGACAAAATCCTTTCGTGTTTAGTTCAGTTCAATGAATAATGAGGCGAAATATGAATGGATGGTCAGAGGTATAGACATGGCTGAAAAGATGGGAATTAAGCAACTAAAAGTGTTTGAAGTTTCTAAATTAATTGTAATACAAATCCCCCATACCTTTGCATCCAAGAATCCTTGGATGAGATCCTATCGACATAGAGTATGGGACTTGATAAATTTTTTTGATGCTTTTGATATCAGAGTCATTCTGAGGAAGCATAACACATAAGCTGATCAGTTAGCTAGAATCGGTTCTCATTTTGAACCTATTACTTGTTTATTTACAAATGAACACTTAGTTTGTGTCATAGTAAGGCCCTCTATAATAGATAATGAAAATCATTGGAAAGTGTTTGAGAATGATGATCAAATTTCTATGTTCATCTGACAAGATAGAGAATTCAATGATCACTGCAGTGAAAAATAGAAGAGGCCTATGAAGATCAGGTCATTCAGTTAAGGGGAAATAAATTTCCTCAACGTTTGATAATCCTTGAGTGTCATTTTGACTGTGATGATGTTAGAAGAGACAAGCGTAATATTGTTGCAGATCAAAAGGATTATGAAGAGTTGGAAGTTGGAGATGGAAGGAAGTTGAAAGTCGGCAAAGAGGTACCTGAAGCAGACAAAGAATGACTCAAATTAATGTGCCAGAGATACAAAGGAGTCATAGCATGGACATATCAAAACCTAAAGGGTTATGATAGAGATATCATAGAGAATACCATTGAGTTGGTTGAAGGAGTAAAACCCATAAGATAGATTAGAGGTCAGTCAACCCCATGATAAAAGCTCTCATGTCACAAGAATTGCATAAACTGATTGATTCTAAAATCATTTATCCAATCATGAATAGTACATGGGTTTCAAAGCTCATATTGGTCCAGAATAAAAATAGTGACATCTACCTCTGCGTGGATTTGTGAGATTTGAACAAGGCATCCCTGAAAGATCATCACCCCCTTCCGTCAATGGAGAAGATTTTGTAAAAATGTTGCAGATTTGGAGATGTTCTCATTGCTAGATGGTTTTTTAGGGAACAAACAAGTTTGGGTAGTAGAAGATGACCAACACAAGACAATGTTCACCACTAAGTGTGGAAATGTTTCTTATGCTAAGATGTCATTTGGTCTGTCTAATGCAGGAGGCACTTTCCAGAAAGCCATG
Organism: Thuja plicata; assembly: GCA_018584345.1. Lineage (NCBI taxonomy): Eukaryota > Viridiplantae > Streptophyta > Pinopsida > Cupressales > Cupressaceae > Thuja > Thuja plicata. Next base: position 1,426,336 of record MU226740.1, read on the forward strand.
GAGACAGATTTTGAAGAGATGATAGATCTAATCATTCTAATATACTTGGATGATTTGATAGTGTTCGCAAAGAAAAGGGAAGATCATTTCGACCACCTCGAACAAGTGCTTAAAAAATGCCGAGAATTCAGGATTTCCTTAAACCTGAAGAAGTATGTGTTCAGAGTTCTATAAGGGAAGCTCCTAGGACATATAGTGTCAAAAAAAGGGATTTCCATAGATCCTGAAAGAGTAAAATCTATCCTAGAACTTCTCTCCCATCCAATAAAAATGGAATTCAATCTTTCCTTGAGAAAATAAACTTTGTCAGCAGATTTATTTCCGACTTCGTGGGATTGGTGTGTCCTATGACTTTGATGTTGTAGAAAGAGAAAAGCTTCTAATGGACCAGAAAGGTTTCTTTTGAAATAATAAAGGAAGCAATAGCTATTGCACTAGTGCTATCAAATCTGGACTTTTTAAAGGATTTCATAATGTATGTTTATGGAATTGATACAGCCTGGATGTTGTGCTGACTCAGAAAGGAAAAATTCAAAAGGAGGAACACCCTGTCACCTTTTACTCTAGAAAATTAAAGTATTATGAATTAAAATAAATTTTATGGAAAAGAAAGCCTTCGCTCTAGTAAAAGGCCTTAAGAAATTCATGCATTCATGCCCACCCTAGTGTATGAGAGTACGTCATGGAAGGAGAGATTACCCAAAAGAGAGATAATTGGATCACTAAGATCATGTTGTACGACTTAGAAGTCCAACCAACTATGGTGATCCGAAGGAGATCTCTCTGTGAATATATCACAAATAAATCTGAAGGAGGAGAGTAGAAAGAGGAGTTGATTCTGGTGAACCATCTCGGAGAAGTGGATGACTGGGTATTCGACTGAATAAATTTTATACGGACAGGAAGGTACCCTCCTCAACTCCCCTTTAATAAAATAAAATACTATAGATTGTGAGGTGTTGGATATTTCTTGGTTGAAGGTGTACTCTTTAGAAGGAATTATAATGGGATCCTACTGAGATGGGCCAATGAAATACAAAGCCAAAAGATATTAGAATAAATGCATAATAGTCCCTCCGGTGGTCATTATTCTGCAAAAATAACTACTCTGGAGATGATACGAGCTAGCTATTATTGGCCAACCATGTTTGATGATTGTTTTGAGATGGTCAAAAAGTGTGAGAAGTAACATTTCTTTGTGGGAAGAAGGAATATTTTTTCCATGACATCAAGGCTCATTATGGTTGATGAACCCTTTACACAATGGGGTTTAGACTTCATAAGGATGATTAACCCACCCTCAAGTTCTGGACACAAATGGATTTTCACAGTAACTGATTATTTCACCTGATGGGTGGAAGCAGAGTTGCTAAAGAATGCTACAAAGAATGATATTGTCAACTTTCTCAAAGAATTGGTGTCTAGGTTTGGACCCCCCAAAACAATAAAATTAGACAATGCGAAAGCATTTGTCAGAACCAAGATGTTTAATTTTTCATTAAGAAATGGTATATTCTTGAAGATATTTTCAAATTATTACCCTCAAGGTAATGGATTGGTAGAGTCAACAAATAAAATCCTAATCAGAATCATGAAGAGAGTTGTCTCAGAACATCAACAAGAGTGGCACAAACACCTCCAAACTGCTCTATGGGAGGATAGAATTACCCCAAAACAATTTTTAAGGAATTCACCATATGAGTTAGTTTATGGCAAAGAATTCATCTTCCCCATTTCAATGGAGATCCCATCTTTACAGCTCTTGAAGTCTATAGAGGTCTAATAAGATGGTGTCGTAAAGGTAAGGTTGGATTAATTGTTAAATTTGCAAGCAAGCGGGACCAAAATACTCTCACACAACACCTGGGAGTTTTTAAAAGGTGGTTCAAAAAGAGTGCATCAGACCCAGTTTTTAAGGAAGGACATTTGGTCCTAAAAAATAATGAAAGGGCAATTAAGCCAGGTCAGCATATAAAATTTGACACCTTATGGGAGGGACCTTTTGTATTTTAAATTAAAAGGGTGGAAATTATTTTGTACTGGAGGACATGGAGGGTAACCCCTTCGATATCTCGGTAAACAAGATCCACCTCAAATATTTCCATTAATGACCCACCTTACTTTTGTAAATAGTAGGTTAGTCATGTTTTGCTTTCAATAAGTACTGTCAAGTACATTTTCTTTGTTGTCTACTTCCCAGCCCTCCATTTTTTGACCCTTCTCCTAGTTTCATCAGGCAACAGTTAGTTTCTTCTTTCATATCTTAAATCCTTCCCATTGGTTGTTGCGTCAACCTCTCAACGTCTATCAGTACATCATTTTCTGAAATGGTGGCATTTCTAGGATATATGTACTTTCCTATTTTTTTCATCTGCATAACACACAAAGAACAAGGAAATAAATGCACATGCTTGGGGTAGTTACCACCTTACTTTATTTCAAGTTTCCAAAGCTTAGAATTTGAAAAATATTGTAAGAAGTTTTGAGTTTATGGTTTTAGGTTGCTGAAGAACCCATTTTCTCCAAAATGTTGGTTGCACTTGCAACATCCCGCGCCTAAAAATGGTCAATATTTTTGTAGATGCAGTTGTAAAGGGGGAAATTGTGTGTTGTGTGTTACCAAAATGTAAGATATAAAATTGGTATAAGGAGGTTAATTGTTGTTTGATTTGCTTAGAGTATATTGATTTCCTTAACCTTACTTTATATTTAATTGAATTGTATTGATTGTATATTGTAATTGTGATTAGGGAGAAAATAAGATGTTCCCCTTTTATTCCCAAATGCACAAATGGAAGATCCAAATTGATCAAACCCAAGGAAGGGCTAATGCACAAATGAATCAACTATTTGGAAAGGAGAATAACAAGAGAGATACCTTAAATTTTGTTAATTATATGTATAGAAATGATATATGATAGTAATTGAAGAAGTGGGAGAAATGCACTAACCTTGAAATATTACAGTTCAAAGAATGTTGTTTTCTAAGGTCTGCAGACTATTTCTAGAAAAACTGATAGTTGATCCCAAACCGGAACGCAGAGACGAACAAAACCCAGAAATCTTTTTCCATTCTAATGTCATCTTATGAAAAAGGTCGACCTTGACCCACAAATGTCAACCCTGACCCAATAATGTCGACCTTGACCTGTACAGGCCTGACAGAAAATCTGTTTACGCCGTTCGAAAGAAAGTCGAAAAGGGTATCTAGATCTGGTCTCAAATCTATTGTTTTGTACCTATACCTACAAGAAAAAGGGGATTATTTGTTGTGGGGGAGGGGTTTTCCTTGGTCAAACCCCGGTTTTGGAATTAACCTCAAATATATGTAATTGAAATTGCAGAAATAGACAAAGTAAATACATAAATTCATCTTGCTTGAAAAAGTCCTTGGGGCAGATTCAAATCCTTCAATCCACAAGTATGCTTCAAAATGTAGAATTTAGAAAGGTGGGATGTCTTCAATCTCTTGCTTGTAGATCTCTAACACCAAGTCTTGAATGGGTTCTTGAATTTGGAATAAGCTTGGAAGAAGGTGGATGGAGAGATCACCAAAAGGGCACTATGTAGCTTGAATCCT
>MU226740.1:1435817-1461368 GCA_018584345.1 Thuja plicata
GGTTCTTGAATTTGGAATAAGCTTGGAAGAAGGTGGATGGAGAGATCACCAAAAGGGCACTATGTAGCTTGAATCCTTCAATGGCCTCCAATGGATCTCCTTCATGAAAATGGATACTTGAATGGATTAATTCTTTCTTTGAAACCTTTCTCCTTAGCTTGCTTGAATCACTCTTGAAGATAGTTTGCTTGATGATGGTTATCATTTGTAATGCTTAGAGAAAATGAGAGGAGAAGGCTCCCTTTTATATGAAATTAGGGCACAATCTTCTAAGGAGGCCTACATAGGAGGATTAAATTCCCATTAAATCCATTACCCCTAGGAGAGGACCTATATTAAATATAATTTAGGAATCAACACTTTGAAACCCGAAACAGTCGACCCAGAAGCGGGAAATACTTTTTTCAAAGGCCAACATCCAAAAACTGTGAGACCCTAGGATCTGAACCCTGGGTCAAGGTCGAGGTTGACCTTGACCTAGGTCAGGGTCAAGGTCAACCCTAACCTAGGTCAGGGTCAAGGTTGACATAGACCTAAAAGGTTGACCCTGACCCTAAAGCCCAAAATCACCAGTCTATAGTTCAGAATGCAGAAATCAGGCTAAATAGGAGTGGAAAGAGGGACAAAATAGGGGGGAAGCCATGTCAAGATTAGGAACCCATTCAAGGTGCTTGTCATGACCCCAAACCACTTACTCAGAAGGATAAACACGTCTACAATGGAAGTTCTTCCATTTTCCAACTATACAGCAGCTTATGCCTAGACACCTAAAATTATGGTAGACATGTTGCAGAAGATAGAAAAGGTGAAGGTTGATTCTACCAGGGATACAACCCTAGTTTCAGATCCAACATATAACATTTCAGACCCATTTATGGCTTCATTAACCAAAGCTTTGAGGGATGGAGATTTGGGTAGAAATAATAATACAAATCATGAGAAGGTGGGTTTAAGGATATATAATTTTTTTATTCTTCAATATATGATACCCAATGTCCCCCTTTCCCTAAACTAATAGATTCCATGGAAATATATTTTGACGAATCAATAAACACCATACAATACGGTGAACTCAAGGTGGTCATATTTCTAGGTGCCATTAGAAGTATGGTGTGCATTCCTGAGTCAATAGATGATACCCTAACCTTTCACAAGCTCAAGCTAGAATGAGAATGGAGGAAATTGCGTGATGCACCAACGATCCTTAATGACGAAGCAAAAAGCAAATGTTTGGGTGTACCAGGATTTCTAATCCCTCATTCGGCTTTCAAAAATGAACTAAAGGATATATTATCTATGCTTGCACTCATTTGTGGGATGGAGAGCGACAATTATGTGTATGAGCTCCAAATGGTCATGGTGTATTATGAGAAGGAGTCACGCTCTCACGTGCGCTATGATTTTGTGGATGTGAATGCAGAAGAAATAATTCAACAGTTCATGGACTACCGCATCTCCTTCCATTTCAAGTACTCGTCTTTTCTGGTTAACATTCTTTTAGCCCAGAATGCTAGTTTATTTGAAAGAACCTTAAAGCTGGATATTTTAGATGTGGTGGGTCAAAGGATGCCTATCTCTTTATATGGATTCCCATAATCAATAGTTCGGGTAGTTATGATTAATTCTTGAAGGTTTTCTTGAGGCCAACCATACATGTTTTTGTGAACCAAATTGATGAGGGTAGGCTCAATGCATCAAAAGTTTCCTGGTTGAAAGGTTTGTAAATCTGAGTGGAATGGTTCTATGCATCCAACTTCACTATCATTGGGATGAATGGATTTATCGACAAACCTTTCTTTCTCCCCACATTTGTCCCAGACAGGCTTTTCACTCTGGAATTTTTTTGATAGCTCTCCTTAATTGATGAGAAAATGGGTGTAGGGAGAGGAAAAAAAGTGATGTATAGATTGACAGTCACCTTTGGAGGCTTGACCACAAATAAGAGGAAATGCAAAAAATCTTTTAAGGTCAAAAATTTCTCATATTGGCCTCCTCTTTCTGATGATTGTTGGATTTTTGACATGTATAGTTGTTTAAAGAACAAATTAAAACCTCATGTTCATCGCCCACAACCGTATTGGGAGAAAAGGATGATTCCTTCTTAGCCTACTATGAATGTGTTCATTGAGATTTCCATGTCCAATGTTGGGAACCCCCCCCCCCCATGGTTGAACTTCTATGAGGTAGATAGTCCATTTAATCTCAGTTACAAAATCTCCTCAAACTTCAAGAATAAATTAAAAAATGAGGGTTGGTCTAAAGAAAAAAATTGATAATTTCTGGAAACATCGGCAAGAAACCAGACTGGATTTTACCACCCTCTAGGATGTTGAACCTGATTTTGAATTTGATAAATATTGGGAGAATCAACACAATGAAGGTTCCTCACCTGGAAGTTGGGAGGAAGAAGAATTTGTCCCTTGTGTTCTTAGCAATCCACTAGAACAACAAGATGTGGTAGTGTTGATTGTTGAAAAGCCTATGGAGGAGGTTGCACCTCCAATAATGGAAGAGAAAGAAAAAGAAGTAAAATTTTATAAAGGATCTCATTTGACTCAACTCAATGATCAAGAGAAAAGAAATATTAGGAGATCACTGCAACCTATTGATTCCCAGTGCAGAAAAAGAAAAAAAACTCTGAAACTCAAGCTGCAAGAGTCTTTAGAAGAAGAAGAAGAAGGAGAGGAACAAGCCCCACCTATGATGCAAGAGGAGGCTTCATCATTTCCACCGATGCATGGTCCTTAGGTAATATTTTCTCCACCCCTCCTCTCTTTTCAATCTCTAGTTTTGCTAGCGCCTTGCCCCTATGTTTCCCCTACTTAAGATTTTGCGACCCTTGTTCCCTAGTTGTCCCTACAACCAACTATCTTTTCCCCTTCTGGAACTAATTTCATCCTTCCCTTTAATTTAAGTTCCCCACTAGCACTCACCCTAGGCACCTCTGCAAGATCATCATCCTTAGATGTATCCCCTTTGATTCCCCCTATTGTCTTCCCTATTGTCGGGAAAGAAGATATTCCCACTGATATTGCCAACTCCTATATTGACACCACTAGGAAAGAGATGATGGAGAGAATCAAGAAGTGAAGGTATAAAGATGAGAGTAAACCTGCTTCTACCAATGTCGCATCTATCTACAATGACAAACATAATGTCTTCAATGTTTTCACCCAGATACCTACTGTCTAAGGCAAAACTTTTGGGCAAATGTGACCTAAAGATTTCCAGTCTCACATTGTATCTATGAACCTTAGCCATCCGAGACCACGGGAATGAGTGGAACTCATGGAAGAATCCTAGAATATAGTCACTCTTGAGTATCTCAAACTCACTCGAAAGCTCAAAAAGAAGGACAAAGACCTGTAGAATTATGTGGCTTTGAGCGATGACTTTAATAAGAAGATTGTGTCTCTTCAAAGGGATAATCAATGGCTCACTAATGAACTTTGAAAGAAGTCAAATGAAGAGACAGGAGTGTCCAAAAAGATGAAGTAAAAGGAACAAGAATTTTTTCATACCTAGCAATCACTATATGAATCCCAACAGAGGCGGAAGGAACAAATGGAAGAGGCAGAAAAATACTAAAGGGACTTTTCTCATGATATATCTACTCTGCAGAAACAAGCCAATTGTCAAGAGCTAGAATGTTAAGATCTAAAGAAGGAACTGGAGCAGAGAAATGTTGAGGTAGTCTGATTGGATAAGGAATTAATTGACAGTCCATCTCATCAAGCACAAATATAACTGGAGTCGTGGACAAAGGATTCACAACTAAAAAATGTTTTGCAAAATCTCGAGAACACCTTTTTCAGGAGCAGATAAAGGAAGAGAACGTGTTCAAATATTTTTTTGAGTGCCAAAAAAGATTGCAAGATGAGAATTCATAGGTACACCAACTCCAGGAAGATTTCAAAAAGCAGGAAGAACATATACATCAACTGAACATTCCCACAATCACCCCTACCTCTTTGATTTGTACACTCTTAGTGCAACACTTGTACACATCCTTATGGGATGAAATTGAGGCATCCATTCTATGTTTGATGATGACCTTCAAGTTCTTAGCTGATGCTGCTAAATTGAGAAATAACATGGACACATCTTAAAGGCCACCCAGTAACAAATTAATCCTACCATAAACGGGGCGAGGATCCTGATTGAGAAACTTTATGAAGCTGATGATAACACTCTTCTATCAGTTGGGATCACAGATAGGTGGCTTGCATCAGTGAAGGCCGAGGAATTTATTAAGTGTGGAGAAGTGATTGGACATGCTATAGAGTTTCTAGAGAGACTTAGAGTTTCAATCACCGTAAAATAGGAAAAAAGATACATGTGTTATTGTAGGTTGGACTTCCATCACCTTTCGGGCCCAACGGAACAACTCTTAGCAAGGAACAAGTAAAGGAGAAGACAAAATTGAAAAATCAAGATCGCTCTGTCGAGAAATCTATAGGTTTTGAACCTGAAGGTGCCCAGATTAAAGGTGTCTTAGATCCTCTCTCCTTTCTCCATTTCAGTTTGAGTACCTCGCGAGACAATTTGGCAGTTTCACCTTCAGAGAGAAGATTTCTTTGTACCATGCCTTATGTGACTTCCATCTTCACATATTTCAAAATGAAGAAGAATGGGATCCCTTGCAGTTCACCTTGGCCAAACTCTAATAGGTCTCCTCCTCCCCCTCTTCTTTTTGTTGTTCCAGGTACCATGAATTCTGGTAGCCGAACCTTGAAGGCAAGTTCCCTAAGAGTTGCCAATTCTGTATATTCATATACAAACTACCCTGCCTTTACGCATCATATTTTTTGATATGGGTCAAGGTTTTCCTTCGTAGACCTTCTCTTCTTGTTCATGAACTTTAGTAACCTTGAACACATGTCATTCTTTCATAGTTTTGAAGAACGTGAGAGGGGTCTCTCTAGCTAGAAACTTCACCGTGCATCCACATGTCCTGGTATCTTTTAGAATGGAGTTTCTCTCATTGGAAGTAATGGGGAATAATTACAATTACCAGTTTTTGTTGCCATTTGAGCACACATTGAGTGGATCAAGTTTTGCAAGTGCCAGTGCACCACAGTAGTTCTCTCAACGACCTTAGGAAATGATTTCTCTAGGTGGTGGTCCGGGTGGCATGATCTTCTCTTATAGGGGAATCTTTCTGGTGGCATTTTTGGGATTTAAGAGGGGTTATTTTTCTCTGGTTAAGGGTTGGATTTTAATTGTAAAAAGACTAATAATTTGACCAGAAGGATGTTTATTTTTTGTATAATTTTGGGATGTGATACTTGAAGAATTTATTACTGACTACTTTCATTCTAATTAGAATTTGATTGTGCTCGTTTGAGCCTTTTTATTTTCATTTAATACTGAATGTACTGGTAATTTATGTCAATTTGAGTATTCATTATCTTATAAGACTCTAGAATTTGTGGTTGTAAATTTCTTTCAGTGATGGATTATGTTGAAAACTAACTCTTCTAGTTGAAATTAATTAAGATGCAAAGGTGTTCCATGTCTGTAAGGTTATCAAAAGTTGAATAGGAATATGTGAATGTGTTGTTGTTTATCAGCTTTTATAGATGTACCTATGAAATGATATGAATGTTTAGATCTATGTCTAGGATCTTGTCTTTTTGTTCTCATTTTGGCAATGAAGGGATTGTGGTATACTATGCCAATTTATAGGATAGTATTTTCATTCAAATGTTATGGTTTTACCTTTTACTATAGAAAGATTTGATTATGTAGGAAAAAATTTTGGTGCACCGCGTCTATTTGATTTCATTTCCAATTCTTCTCTTTTCCATTCTCCTATTCATGGAGAGTCAGCTCCTCAATCCTGAAGATTGTTATGTGTATTAGCAATTTTGGTTGTAAAATACTTAGACTTTTCGTAAGGGTTGTTATTATTCTGAAGTACAAATTTTAGGATCAAAAGAATCTAGGTTTCTTAGTTGTTTGTTTGATTATGAAGGCCCAATTACATTTGGCACATACATAATTTTCAATTCCTCTACTTTTTTTTGTTTGTTTTCGAGACCTATGCAAATTTTATTGTGTCATTGATAGGTCTCTTGGCATTTTAGGCTCAAAAATTCCTTGGTTGGGAAATTTAAAATGGTTGTTGGCTATATTGTACTTTGATGGAGATACCTTTATTTTGGACTAGGCATTATGTCATTTTTCAGTTATGCCAATTATTTTCCAGTTTTTCCAACTCGAGAATCTTTGGACAACCTGACTTATAAAGTGAGGCTCTTATCTTGTGTAGGCGAGTAAACTCATTCAACTTATTATAGTTGGGCACTCAAACTCTTTTCATGTTTAAAATTTATACTTTGCTATGTAGTTGATATTAGGAAATTAGTGTCTCAACCTTGCAATAATAAAAGGTTACCATTGATACATGATCAACAAGGATTTCAAGGTGTTTCTCTTGACTTGGGGCTTGCATGACATTCCCCCCTTGTCAATATTGGTCCCATGACTGACTTGGGGTCCATGAGGCAACACCCCGATAGGGGTTTTTGGGGGTAGCGCCTACAAAAGAAAATTTTATAAATTATTTTATCATTGTGAATCCTTACCATTTATCATTAGGTCATATTTCCAGTAGGAGATATTTTATGCACCATTTTTGGGTGGTTTTAGCCCATAGTTTTGTAATACCTTTTAATAGTTTCATATATTGTGCCTCTTATATAATAAATATGTGAGATGCATTGTGATGTATTTTGCGAGTCTGATAGCTATTGAGATACTTAAGTCTCTGTTGGTGATACTCTTGTGAGAAGCGTGCTCTACAAGTATTATATATATATATATATATATATATATATATATATATATATATATATATATATATATATATTNTATATATATATATATATATATATCTTGTTTTTGAGATCTAAATAATATAATCAAAATATTTTGGAGTGTGGGGTGTTTATCCCAAAATGGTTTTCCCCACATATATCATTGTGTTGTGGTATGCGTGTTATTATGTTTACTTTTGTTAAGTATTTGTAACTATTGTAAATATTTGTAAATTTTTTTACATAATCCTCTTCTCAAGATTAGTGTAGGAAGTTGTTCTACTACTTAAATTCCTTACATTCAACTTCTTTGCATTGGTGATTTTTATCTATCTAGGCATACAATACATTTATTGAACGATGTTTTCTATCTTCTACTCGGACAACATTTTTCGTGCACTTCATATGGCTCCTTGTCCAATGGTTGGTAGGATTTATTGATTGTTAGTTAGTTTTTTTGTGAATTTTTTGGCCTCAAGATTCGTTTGCAAAGTGTATAGGAAACTTTGGAGCATATTATTGGTATGCAATTGATTTTTTCTATATATTCCTTAGTGCAATTCCTTGGGCCCATTTTCCAACTAACATAGTTTGGTAAAGATCCTCATGCCCATTCAAGACTGTATGGTTTCTTGGCAATTGATGGCTATCATTTGTGTTTTTCGTTGGCCTATTTGCAGGTTCCTTTTGAGTTTTTGTCTCTCCAATAATGTGATTTGTACACTCATTATTAAGATTTTGACAACAAGGGCTTCATTATTTCCCCTATCTTGAGATTTATTTGGGTGGTTTACGATCTATGCACTCTACAGCTACTTCCAAGTTCATTGTGTGATTAGTTGCATATATTTGCTTGGTTTATGCATTTTTTGTTAGGGCAGTTTAATGTTTTGACCATCACGGTGCCTTTTTTTCGAAGACCGTTGAATTACCTCAACATATTTCTTATCAAATTGGCACTTTCCTTATAGAGAGGGTTCACTTTTTATTGCTCTTAATTTTTTTACAGGTCCATAATCATTTCTTTTGAAATGATAATCGATGGACATTCAGTAATTAGAAAGGAGACGAAATCTCCTTAAATAGATATTACAAGAAACGTTTCTAAAACATGAACAAAAGCCTAAAAATAAACATTCTAAATAAGAACTAACAACGAAACAAAAATATCCTAACAGAATTATCATTATAGAAACATTACATAGTTACTTTAACACCCTCCCTTAATGGTAATTCTAATAATACCCTACTAGAGAATTGATATAATCTGTAGGTAAAATGACCATGAGTACATAAAAGGTTGCCCCTTCTCTTTAGAAGGTTGTCCAACATGGGTTTGTTGTTGAGACTCTCCCTAGTGCTGCAAAACTTCTGGACATGACCAAGTTTACCATAATCCTTAGAACATGATGTTAGGTAACAAATCTATCCCTCTCTTTCTCCAAAGACATCGAGATCAGCTTTAAAAAATAACAATTTTGCCAAAAATTTGTCAAAAGTGGCTACACATACAATTTGGAAAAAAAATCATCAAAAACTTCTGCAAAAGAACATTGTTCGCCCTAGAAACTCTAAGTGCAACATAAAAAAAGTTGCAAAAACCCACAACTTTATCCAAATATTGTCAAAAAAAAACTCTTTTAACATAGAATTATGATTTTATGGAAAATTGTCGAACCCTCAATACAATTTTGAAATCACCCACAATTTTGTGAAAAAATAAGCAAAACCTTAATTTGTGGAAAAATGGTAAAATCCCATGAAATTCAAAATCTGGAGAAAGTCCACTATGATTATTTCAAAAAAATATATATGCAAAACCATTCCATGACTTTTGTGGAAAAAAATCAGAAAACCCTCTAACATAGAAAAAGCTCACGATTTTTTATGAAAAAATTGCAAAAAAACCCTTGCAACTCTAAAAGGAAAACTGCAAAAGCCACGATTTTTGTTCTTTAAAAATTTCCAAAAAACCAACAAATCATGAAATTTGGAAAAAAAAAATTAAAAACAGTTTATATTTTTATTGGAAAAAACATGCAAAAAAACCCACAAAAATAACCATGATTTTCAAGAAAAATATGCAAAACCCCCAAAAAATCATGAACTAGAAGCTTCAATTCTCAAAAAACCTTCACTTGTAATTTGCAGCTCAATCTAAAAAATACAAACTCAAAGAACCCTTTATCATTTTTAAAAACTTTAATTTTATTAAAATTTGGTAAAATAGCTTCTAACAATTTCAAAGAAATTTCTAGGTCAACCTCGTGATTTTTCATAGAAAAAATGTTATAAAATATTTTGGAAATAAAATTTAGGCATCAAAACTACAAATTTTAAAAAATTGCCAAAAAACTAGCATATGGGCTCTAATACGATGAAAATGATAATTGATTGATATTCAATAATTACAAAGGAGATGAGAGCTTCTTAAATAGACATTATAAGAAAAGTTTTAAAAATAGAAACAAAAGACTGAAAAGAAACATTCTAAATAAGAACTAAGTACGACACGGAAAGATCCTATTTGAATGACTCTTGTTGGTATAATTAAGGCATTTTACCTTGGTTAATTCACACCTAGGTACTAATTACATTTTACTTGTACTTACTTAGGGACCACATAGGAGATTTTAGGAGCATTTCCACTTGAGGTGGTGTTATCGTGTTATCACATTCCAATTTATGTGTTGAGTCCACCTTTGGTGCACTTATCACTTTATCACTTTGCACCTTTGTTGCACATACTTTATCACAAATTGGAAGTCCACTGCTAGTAGACATGAAATTCCACCATGGGTGGGTGATAATTTGTCTTTTGATTATCATGTAATGAAATAACGAAACTTGACATTGTCTCATTCACTCCTTTGTACTCACCTTGGCTATATAACCAAAGGGTCTCCTATATAATATAAATTCTAGTTGATTCCAGTTTAATCAATCCATCCATGTATCCATTGTATTACATTTTTGGATGAGAATACATTTTATTCTTGTTATATTTATTTTCTCTTGTTATTGTGCTTTCCATTTGGTGTTTAGATCTTGGATGGCTATCTTCATAGTCAAATCTTACATGGTGTTTTAAAAAAGAAAATTTCCAAATAAATATGTAAATTTGGGAAAGAGTTTTTTTGGTCTACCTACCATACTTGTTGTAGTGATTTATCCTTCAATTGGCAGCCATGGGAGTCAGTTACTCCTATATTTTCTTGGTGCATCAATCCAACCATAAGGCATCATTAGTGATCATTTTCAACACATTCTTGGTGGCATCATCATCAGTTTCCATATTTGCATCTTTGTGATATTGTATTCTCTTGCATGAACTATGTTGTACATGTGTTGATATAAAATGTCATCCTTCTTTATACTTATCATTGATGACATATTCAATGTGAGACTTGGTGCATGGATCTAGTTAAGACTTAGAATGTACCAATCTACCATTGGCGAGTATCCAATTGATGCTTAAATATATGTCTCCATGTCTGATCTCTATCATATTGCAGCGAGTGATTCATCATCAGTTCTTTATGACATTAGTACCTATATTTGTCACACTTTGGCATTCTTGGTGCAACATTGGCTTTATTTTCTTCCTAAGAAGGGAGTACTGGTCGTTATCTTGGACCATCTTTGCAGGAGATTTTACATTGAGGGGGTTTCATGATCTTTCCTCTTCTCTCTTATGGGAGAGAACTTTTCCTCATATGAGGTTTTGTTCTTCTCATTGAGAGCATTGTGTGTTTTCATCTCTTTTGGAGGGGATTTTTCTCCCACGTGGTTTTCTCCCTTTCTTCACTCTAGAGAGATTGCATTTTTGTTGTAGATGGGTACATAACATGGCCTAGTAGTTGAGATCTATCTTACATTGTTAGCTTTTGCACATTCTCCCTAAGTTGCACTTAAAGTGGGTGTTGGTGTAATTAAGGTATTTTACCTTGATTAATTCACACCTAGGTACTAATTACACTTTACTTAAGCTTGCTTAGGCACCACATAGGGTCTTTTAGAATTATTTCCACTTTAGGTGGTGTTATCATGTTATCACGTTCCACTTTATGTATTGACTCTACCTTTAGTGCACTTATCACTTTATCACTCTCCACCTTTATTGCACATGTTGTACATACTTTATTACACATTGGAGGATGATCCACCTATAGTGTGCATGTGATTCCACCTTGGTAGGTGATAATTTGTCTCTTGATTATCATGTAATGAGACAAGGACACTTGTCATTGTCTCATTTACTCCTTTGTATTCACCTTGGGTGTATAACCAAGAGTTCTCCTGTGTAATATAAATTCAAGTTCATTTCAGTTGATTCAATCCATCCATTGTATCCATTATATTGCATTCTTGATGAGAATACTATTTATTTTTGTCATATTGATTCTCTCTTTTTATTGTGTTTTCCATTTGGTCTCTAAACCTTGGGTGTGTTAGTATTCAGAAGCACTGAGAGGGGGGGTGAATCAGTGCAGACAGTACTTAATAATTTTCACCACCGATATAAAGGATTTACAATAGGAACTTGTTAAAGTTCACCCAGTTAAGGGATTTAGCTTCCCAACCTAGAAGGTTGGCCTAGAGTAATGAACTTTGTCACTTGATCTGTAGAATGACACTATTTTCTTATCAGATCCACTCTGATCTTTTATTTATGACTCTGCACTAATCTCTATTATCCTTAAGTCACTTAAGACCTAGAAACTTTCCATCATAATCGACACAAAGTATTGACCAACCACCTTGAGATCAGCGTCAACAATACCTAACATGTTGGCATCAAACGTAATACCCATGTTAATGACCAATAGCCGACCTTAGATCCACTGCCTTAACTGATTTAATATGAAACTTTGATCGGTGAACCAATAAGTATACTAGGTTCTTCACCAAAAACACAATTCACTCAAATCAATGAATTATTTGTCGCAGTCGGAATCATGGATTCCACTAACCATATAAAAACATACTCTATGATCACAACGCCTGATCTATATTGAAACTTGATTGCTACCAAATTCTTTGACTGAAATTGTTCTTCCTGAACACTGATCAATGCACTTAACTATTTCTTCCATTACTAATCATGCAAAGATCTTATCGGTCACTCCAATCATGTTAACTGACAATGTTTCCATCAATGAAAACCAATTTTGCATCCCTTATGACTGTTCCTCATAAGAACTCCAAAAAACCACCATAATGCCAACAATCTTCTCCTTTGGCATTGATGGAAAACACTTTGTGAAATTATTCTTCTTACCATCCTTATCAACATTATTCCATACATAACTCCTCCTAAGGTCATGCTTCCCATTAAAATTATTTTCACTGTACTCATACTCCCCCTTTTTTCATGTAGTGACAAAGGTTCACAAATATTGCATACCGGACTTACATTTTTTCAAATACATCCTTTTAGTTTGTCTTAGTTGTCTCCAATGACATATCCCACAACCTTTACAAATGGTTCATACCAATTATCTTCCCATGTAGATCAAATGTTAACTCCTCCATGCCATCTAGAGTGCTCAAGTCTGGTAACTCAGTTAGAGTTTTTGCATTCTTCACATTTTGTTGCATCACCTCTACTATGGGTGCTAGGTATGTAATTCAAGTAGTGTGATGACCCTCTTATCTTATTTTGTCTATAACTGCCTCACATTGTATGTGATCATTTTCACTTTGGAACTCTATCCTAATGTAGAGATTGTGATAGGAACAAACTTTTCCACTAAGTTGTCAAGCTCCTTTTGTGCATCTTCTATGTTATTCTCCAAATCCTTGGTAAAATCTGAAAGTTTTTACACTTTGGTCAGTAACTGACCGACCTCTTTTAGTGTTCTTTTTCTGGTCCACAAGTTCTGAAAGTGTTGTCTTGTCTTTAGCAATCTTCTCTACCAACTTCACTATTCTTTTCTTCTCATACTGATACTCAGCCAACTTCATTGGTGCATTCTCCAAGTCAGGTACTTGATCAAAAATGGCTTTGATCAATATAACCATATGATCAATAGGACTATCATGTTTTTCATATTCCACATCAGGAACTAATTTACTGATTATGTTCCTGGTAGCCTTCAGTGCTCTAACTTTCTTCTTCTTTCCCTTTAGTTTGTCCCTTATTGCTTTCACCTTAAGCTTCTCAGATACTTCCATTAACTCCTTAGGGACAATCTTTGTTATATCAATAGGTGCTTGAATTTATTCATCTTCTGGTTCACCTTCATCCTCTTCCTCAGAACTGGTTGAATCCTTTGTTCTACTCTTCTTCTTAGTGCTAGATTCACCAGTTAGATCCAGCTTCCTCTTTACTAAAAGTAACTATCATCACCCTTTTGATCTTCACTTTTCTGTTTTGTCACTTTCGCTACAGTTTGTTCTCTTGGTGCATCCACTTCAGTTTGTGTATCAATAATTTGTATCTGCTCAGGGATATCAGAGATAACATTATCTATGACATATCTTATCTCTTCATTTGTTCTTGAAATTTTCCTTTCTCTTATGTACTAATCTGTCTTTAGTTTCTTTCTCATGTTTCACTAACTTTTTCAATATATCCACTGTCTCATCTTGTACCGATTGTATTTCTCCAATGATAATCCTTTATACTATGTTCCTTGTCTTTAATTCTGACCTCATTTCTTCAACCATTATCTTCACATCCTCAGTTGTCAATTCAGGTTGTAATAGTGCAAGTTCTTGTTCCATCACCACTTTGTCAATCTTCAGAGATTCTCTCCATCTCTTATCTACTTCCTTGTATATTTCCTTAGGTATAGCCTTGTATAATTCACTTGGTGCTTTGCAAAATTCATGTAGGCTCTCTTCAACTCCATCCACTTTCTTCTTTTTATCTTCACTGTCAAATTTATCAAAGTATTTCATCACATCAACCATCCTTCCATATTGCTTAACATCTTGAATTATGCTATCTATTGGAGTTGATGAAAACTTAACCCTACAGCTCCCAAGAATCACCTGCATCCAAACATGTCACATAAAGAGAGAAGCAAAAGCTATGGGGGCCAGAAATAACAAATCGATGAAAGAGGGAACATATTGTGCAAACAATAGAGAGAAAAACCTCAATACAATAACATCCTCGGATGATTCACTGAGTTGAGAATAATTATAAAGAGATCAAACCTTATAAAGGTGATCAAAACCCTATAAGGGAGAAACCTAGGTTGCATGATAATAATTAATAAAAGAATTAATTATTACATGCCTGAAGTTTAGCTTAAGTAAATTAGAGATAATAAGTGACTTAATAATTAAATTTAAATGATTTAATTAATAAGTGAAATAACTTATTACTCTAACACCCCCCCCCCCCTTAACATAAACTTAGGGAGAAGCTAAAAACCTAGAAACAACTACTGAAAGCAGGAAATGGGTCCCGACAACAAGGCCTGATCAGGTACCCAAGTACAAGAAATCTTTGTAAAGAGGATAAAATGATAAAACCTAGTGGGAAAACCCCTCTCCGAAAATAGATGAAGACTAATGAAGGACTGAAGAAGCCTCCAAACTAGATAATGTCCTAGAAGATAGGAACAAAGGATGAACATGAAGAACACCACTGAAGCATTAAGTTGCAAACATTGTTGAAGAATAATTGTTGGAACCTCCAATATAATAGAACATGATCAGGTAGAGAAGACTTTAATCTACATGAGTGCCCTCAAATCACACTACTCGAATCAGGATGACAAACAAAAGAAAACATCAAAACTCGAAGATACAGATGGAGAAAAACACCAAAGTATGAAGAGATGATAAAAAAATGGAAGGATGCCTCCAAAATAGGAATGAAAGAGTTTCCATATGGTAAATGATCCATTTCGCCGAAATGCATAGGTACCCATCCACTGCATCTTCCTAGTACATAGGAACAAATATTGAATACATATCTCACTCCATAGAACCAAGGAAGCATTAGAACCAACATGAGATACCCCCACCCCCCCTATAATGTTGATAATGGAGAGACATGATAGGTACACCAAAATAGACTAACAAGAACAACCACATGTTGAAGAACATGGAGAAAGTACAAACACATATAAAGGATGGTTTCATGGAAGGATCACTCTCTTGACGCAAATCATGAGGCTAATATTATGGAAGGAATACTCACTTGAAAAAGGTAGATCAACCCCCCCATGGTACTTTATAATGTAGTGCGAGTACAAACATGCACAATATGTGCAAGATCTCAAGCATGCAACAAATGGCACTTTATCTCAGTGTGTTTGCAAAAAAAATGCTACAAAAATAGATGTCTACAATGCTCAGGAATGAAAATTTTTTGTAAGAAAATGAGTAACGACTAAAAAGGATTCATCCCATGCAAGGAAAACGATCCCAGGACCTAAAACATCCAAGATAATCACCATATTGCAAGAATGCAAAAAAATGGAATAAAATGTACCTGGAGTAGATTTTGGAAATGAGACTCATACCATGGTAAAGAGCATAGAACTATATTTCCAACAATATCTGGAAGTTGGAAAATGGAGCCCATATGAGCAAGATATGACTCCCGGAGTGCAAAAAAGAACCCTGACTTTGACTGGAAAAAACCCTCCAAAATGGAAAAAGAAGGAAACTAAACCTGCAAAATTAGATTGGGATCGGAACCAGCTTTCGTACGATATCTTGTTTTCCCAAAAATGCATATTTTTTCTCAAGATATGAGCAAAAAATCGAAGAGGGCTCCAAAACAGGAAGAAATCCAAGTGATCTCTGCTAAATCTGGCAGAGCTCCACTAAATCTGGTGATGTTGCTAAATATGGAGAGATTGCCAAAATTTTGGCCAAAATTGGCAGAGTGACCAAAAAAATTGTTTTTGTTTTTTCGCCGCTTTAAAAAACGTGCCCAGAAAAAGGGTTGTACATGCAAAAAAAATTGTCTCAAAATGAAATTGTGTCCAAATTGGATGTGCCTTATATGAAAATAGGGGTTTTTGGGCCTTTTGAGCACAATCGTGAGGTTCATTTGAGTTAAAAGTTCTCCAAAAAAAACTCCCCCCAGATCCACAAAAATCTGAAACATAAAACCTCGTGAAAACACAAATTCAAAGAACAAGACCAAACCTCCCATGAAGAGAATAGGTGTATGAAGATCTTGAGCTTTGATACCATATTAGAGTTGATGAAAACTCAACCCTACTACTCCCAAGAATCACCTGCATGCAAACTTGTCACAGAAAGAGAGAAGCAAAAGCTATGGAGGCTAGAAATAACAGATCAATGAAAGAGGAAACATATTGTGCAAACAATGGAGAGAAAATCCTCAATACAATAGCATCCTAAAATAATTCACTGAGTTGAGAATAATTACAAAGAGTTTGAGCTTGAATTTTTGGTTTTTATTGTGTATGTTTTTAAGCTTGAAAACTTAAACCAAGAGCTAACCCATCTTCACCAAGTCTTCAAGCTAAATGGGTATTCTCATAAGAAAATTTCCAAGGCTCTCAACCAAGCCAAGTCCTTCCACCTTTCCTTCTCCATTCCTAAACCCACCCCAACCCAACCTCCTTTACAATCCTCCCTTCCTTTTGTGGATGACATCTCCCAAAAAATTGCAAAAATCCTTACTAGGAAGGGTCTTCGCGTTGCCTTCAAACCCATCTCTAAGTTAAAAAATCGTGTTCCCCATCTTAAAGACTCCAAAGACTCTTTCTTAGAATCTGGAGTCTACAAGGTAGTATGTTCCTGTGGTACATCCTATATAGACGAAACAAGCCGCTCTTTCAACACCATAATCAAAGAGCATTGTGTTGACATTAGGCATGATAGGGTCCAAAAATCTACCTTAGATGAACACTCGTCCTCCACCAAACATCATATATGTCTGGAGAGCACCTAGATCTTATCCAAGGAGGATAGATATTTCGAGAGGAAGCTTAAGGAAGCCATAGAAATCAACTACCACCCCGTTAACCTAAATTGGGATGATGGTTGGGCCTTAAGCCTATCTTGGAAACCTCTTTTGGCCTCGTTGAATAACTGCCACCATCCTTGACCTTCCCCGAATTCCCTCCTCCTTTCTTCATGTCCTAACCTACGGCCCTCCATGCCTCCTCCCCTGGTGGTAGGCTCTCGTCCCCCCCTCCATTATATATTTTTGAGTCTTTTATTTTTTTGGTTCTTTTATTCTTTTATTTTTATTCTCTTTTATTCTCTTTTGTCCTTCTTTAGTTTGTTTGTGCTTTTAATTCTTGGCCTTTTTAAACTCCTCATTATTATTTTTATTATTATTATTTATTATTATTATTATTATTATTATTATGTATTTCTTTGATTTTTTTGCTCTTAGGTAGTCTTTTCTTCCCCCTTGTTTTTCATGCCTCCTTTCTCACCCCAACCCTCCTTTTATCTTTTGAGTGAGGCCCAATCTACATCTTATTTTTACATTTACTTATTTCTCTTTTCTCTTACATCCTGATGATGGATCACGGAGTGTGATCTAAAATGTTGATGCTTAAAAACATACACAATCAAAACCAGAAATTCAAGCTCAAATTCAATGGATTGTGGAAATCTAATCGATTTAATTACAAAGAGATCAAACCTTATAAAGGTTATCAAAACCCTAAAAGGGAGAAACCTAGGTTGCATGATAATAATTAATAAAAGATTTAATTATTACATGCCTAAATTTTAGCTTAAGTAAACTTGAGATAATAAGTGACTTAATAATTAAATCAAAATTATTTAATTAATAAGTGAAATAACTTATTACTCTAACACTATCAATAGTAATAGTTTTATCAATCTTGATAGTTTTTTCAGTAGGCTTTCCTAGTACTGTGGACTTCTTCCCACTAGCTCTTAGCTCTTTTTGTTCCTTCTCAGAATCAGTTTCAACTTCGTCTGCTTTAGCCTTATCCTTACTCTATTTCTTTCGTTTTGACTCTTTATAGCCAGATGTCTTCTCTTTCTTCCTTCTATAACTTTTTTGAACAGTCACAGGTGACTTATTTAGTGGCTTAGTCATAATAGGAGTAGTAGTAGATTGAGTTTTTTTTAGTGTTGAACTCCTAGTGACTCTTGAAGGTGTTATCTCTTTAACTTCAACTTTAGCTTTCTTGACTTTTGCAGCAAAAGATGTGTCTGCTTCCTCACTCTACAATTTCTTCCTAAGTTTTGTCATCATTTCTTGGTTAATGTCACTGATTTTGGCTAAGTTATCAACTTATTTCCTTATTTTCCTTTGGATTACCGGTGCTTTCAATTGACTATGAATTTTTAGAGATGACTCCTCATAAGTTCCAAACCTAGGTGTTGAAGTATCAATTGGCTTTGACAATAGTACATCATCATGTAAAGTGACTAAATCACCATCTACCTCATATCCCATAGCTGGTACCCAAAATGTCCTAGGTTGAAATTCTTGCAACATACAGGTATTTGTATATACTAGAAAAAAAATATCATCTTTCTATTTTTCAACAATAATGATTGGGATTCTCTCTCTCATGTGCATTTCCCTTAAAAATATTTGAAATTTCCACTTATAACAGTATTAAAATTGTTTCCTAATGTCCTGATACATTGCTTAATTTGCATTATTACTGGTTGATCTGTTTACCATGTGATTGGACCTATTCCAGGAAATTGATTATGCAAGTAAAAGAATATACATACCAGGACTGATCCATATTTGAACGATTATTTCTTATCCTTCTTGATCTTTTCCATATTTACAAAGAATTAGCTCCTCAAAATCTCACATAGGTCGTATTTTGCATCTTCCTTCACCATTCTCTAAGCAACATGAATTACACCACCAGGTACATTTTTCAGCTGACTAGACTGGTACGCTCTATACCCTACCACCATTGAAGAAAACCTCACTTCCGTGTCTTCTATATATTTGATAGTCATAGCTCTGTGATCTTGTTTGGATTTGGTCAAACAACTAACCAAATTAGAAGCTATATTTTGAAGAGTTGGTGGCTCACCGGTCGCGTTGAATCCAGTAACCCTATTGATTATCTCCTTTCTAATCTTGTGTGGCTTGTCCAACCAAATGAATTGATCATTGACTCTTCTCAATACATATCTTATCCAATTTGGATGAAAATCATCAGGTATCTCAGCCGCATAGGTAAAACCTTTGTGCATCAGATGCATATGCTCATTCTTTAAACCTTGATTATTGCACAATTTAGTGAACTCATCATAGATTTTGTAAGCTCTAAGATCTTCCAGCTTACATTGGATGAATGATTGAATATCTTCTATCATCAATACACCCAGGGTATTGAGGATAGGGCACCCATTGGATCATTTCCGTTTGCCTTCAAAGGATGTATTTTGAATATGGGTCTCGGCTCATCAACAACGTCGACCAACACAGGGGTATCCATAATATCAACCATCATCTCACTGCAATAATACTTTTGCAAAATCTTCACAATACCAACGACAACCTTCAACTTCACATATTAGTGTTCTTCGATAACTGATATTATTCACCGATCGAATTCACAATACTTAGACACACAACACTCTTAATCGCTTTGGAATGTGAACAAGTTCTCTAGTAAAAATCATTAGTATGCAAAGTAACAAATGAGTTTACTTTTCCACCTTTTTATCATTGAGAATGTAGTTGTTATACATAATGGTCAAATAGTGTTTCTCACCGATCACAGTGGTTAAAACATAACATCCATTATGTGCACACATAAAATAAAATATAACACTTTATCTTTACCATTCAAATCACAAATAGGAATCTCATTATGTACATGAATCTTACCGCTCATTCACTTATAGTAGTTTATTAGGATTTTCCTTTTAGTGCTCTCCCTAAGCCAAAAAATAGACTTAGTTCACCGATGGATTCTCCCCATTTCCTAAATTTTTGGAGTTCTCGGTCAACTCAGAAGATTTCAATTCACCTTTCTTCACCCATGTCTTCTTCATCTCACTTCTAGCTTCCTCAACATCAGCAATTTTCTTCCCTTTATCATTTACAACCTTGTTCATCGATTGACCTATGGTATTCTTTCTTGTTCTGTGTGTTCTAGCAAGATGACCAACTTTGTTACAAATGTGACAAGCCATACTTGTTTGTTTCCAAGGTCCAACATTTCCTCTAGCTGACCTTAATCTGTAACTCACAACCATATGTCCATAGTTATGGAAAATATAACAAGTAACATATGACCGGTTACCCTAATTATTAGGTGTCTATCTATTGTAACCATATGACCACTGACTATTGATTTTGGCCCTACACTCATTAGCCCTATGTCCAAACTTCTTGCAATAATAATGAGCTCCATGGAATGCATTATATCTAGCATTGTAGTTATCATTTATACCATAGGAATTTCTTGATCTAGCAGTAGGACTTCTAGGTCTAACATTAGGACCAATAGGTTTAGACCAACATACATTAGCAGTATGACCTTTCTTATGATAGTTAAAACATATCGGTCTATACCTTCACTTACCAGTGATTTTGTTCACCTTGGGCATTGATTTGTCTCCTGTATTGATGTCCTTAGTGCCAGATGATTCAGCAACTTCAAAGTTTGAAAAACCTAGAGTTTCTCTCCATTCCTCCTCTAACTAGAAAGTTGTTCATCAAGTTTAGCAGAACTCTTATTGAATTTATCCAGCATATCATTTACAACTTTAAGCTCTTCTTTCACCTTCTCATTCTCTTTCCTCGACCCCTCATTATCTCTTAAAATATCAGTATTTTCTTCATTTGTTTCATATAATTGTTCATTCAATACAACAACCTCTTGCTCCGATCTGAATAGTTGCTCCAAATTTTCAATTAGGGTTTCATCTTTACCTTTAGGGCATCTTTATCAATTTTCTTGGCATCCACATCAGCTCTTCTTCCTTCAAGTTCTTCACACATCCTAACAGGTTGACTTTCAAGCTCTCTTTTCAGATTTGCCACTTCTTGTTTAAGTCCATTATTTTTATCCATTAGATCTGCAAGTGCTTCCTCAGATTCTACAGACATACTAGCTTCAGATAGTTAATCAATGTAATCTTGGATTTCAATCAATTTCTCAGTAAGTTCTCTTCTTTTTTCACAGGACTTCCTCAACTTTTTATTGAGTTCTTTGATTACTTTGTTTGCATCCTCAAGTTGCTTCTCATACATGTATCTCTCCATGTTGGTTTTTAGGGATCATTTCCTCAAGCGGTTAAGTTTAATATCAAGAGGACCAAAGCTCTTATACCAATTGTTAGTATTCATAAGCACTGAGAGGGGGGTGAATCAGTGCAGATAAGTACTTAATAATTTTCACAACCGATCTAACAAATTTAATCAACAACTTCCAAAAAATGAAACATACAACTGATGATATCAAATAGCCAACTTCCAAAAAATGAAACATACAACTAATGATATAAAATAGAAGTAAATAACATCAATAATCCACATAAGCATCACACAAAACACATATTTTTCATGTGGAAACCCTTGTAAGAGGGAGAAAAAGATGGTGGGGATGACACACATAAATTCACTTCAATGCAGTATAAAGTAATTTCCCTATTAGGAGCTACAATACACTGTCAAGGGTTCACCCTATTAAAAGTGATTATTACCTTGTTAGAAGTACCAAAAGACCTGTTAGAGTCTACCTTGCTAGAGGATTTCAAAACCCTAATTAAGAAATTACCATGTTAAAGGATTTACAATAGGAACTTTTTAAAGTTCACCTAGTTAAGGGATTTAGCTTCCCAACCCAGAAGGTTGGCCTAGAGTAATGAACTATGTCACTTGATCTTTAGGATGGCATTGTTTTCCTCTCAGATTCACTCTTGTCTTTTCTTTTTGACATTGCACTAATATCTTCTCCTTCAATATCTGATTTCTCCACTTGAAAATATGATCGCAACCCTAAATCAAATGATTTAGATAACCTTATATAATGTTGTCCATAAGTCACTTAAGACCTAGAAACTTTCCATCATAGTCGACACAAATTATTGACCAACCACCTCGATATCATCATCAAAAATACCTAACATGTTGGCATCAAATTTAATATCCATCTTTATGACCAATAGTTGACCTCAGATCCACTGCCTTAACTAATTTAATATGAAACTCTAATCTGTGAACCAATAAGTATGTTGTGTTCTTCACCAAAAACACAATTCACTCAGATCACTGAATTATCTATCATGGTCGGAATCATGGATTCCACTAACCATATAAAAATCTCCTCTATGATCGCAATACCTGATCTATACTTAAACTCGACCACTACCAAATTCTCTGACTGAAATTGTTCTTCCTGAACACCGATCAATGCACTCAGTTGTTTCTTCCATTACCGATCATGCAAAGATCTTACTGATTGCTCTACTCATGTTAGCTGAGAATGTTTCCATGAATGACAACCCATTTATGCATCCCTTATGACTGCTCCTCATAAGAACTCCAAAAAATTGTCATAATACCAACATGGTGGTTGTCTCCATTGCCAAATCTTATAACCATTATAGAAAAGTTGCATAATTACTTTAACAACTTTGACCATATTTTGTTATTTATTTCCATTGGTGTCTTTGTATCTTGTCAAATTAGGATATGTATTTTCATAAAGGTGAATTTTCTAATTGGTCAAATATGTTTGGCTCAATTATTATTGTTTGTCTCCAACATTCTCATTCACACTAAGAGATTATTATTTACTTAAAAAATAGCTATGCAGCTAACAAGATGCAACTCATGTAAATATTTTTTATTCCTCTTTCAATATGTGTTATCCTTTGGTCGGATCTTCTAGATTGGCCGTGTTCACGCACTTTATTTGTGCACTCATTGGTCCTCAAGCATTTAGTCACCACTTCCTCTTTGCCAATTTCAACTAATGTGTTTGGATCAGGATTATTAATCCCACAACACATTGTAAGGTTTTATTAACAGGTGTTTTTTGCGCTCTCAAATACAAAATAATATACCCTAATTATCATATTCTCTCTTGAAAGGAAATCCTATTGATGGCTCAAATATGATAACCCCAAGGTTATAGTAGTCAGATATTGCCAATGATTTGAATAACTTCAATGAGTAAATGTGATTTTGTTGGTAATCACAAAGGGGCTTACATAAGCTGGAACTTCATTTCTACAAAAAAATGCTTCAGAAAATCCCGAGATCTAAGATCTTTAATTTATCAAATTTACCAATGGATATTAATGTGTTTCAATTCTTTAAAACTAATTTCCAAAATAAACTTCAAAAGACAGAGTTTAAAAGTTACCTAAATTCTAATTCTAATTCTCATTCTAAATGAAAATCTACATCAATGTTGATAGATGAAATCCTCAAAAAATGGATTTTGCTTTGCTAGCTTGATCACAACTTAGGAAAAACTGATGCAATCTTCAATGACTAACTTTAGATTTTCATATTTTTTAAAATTCATCAAAATCATAAGGTAATGCAAATCAATGAAGAATTCATACTTAACCCATAAAAATGGTCAGACTAAACATACACTAGAATTTACAATCAGAAAATCCAAAATGCTATGAATTAAAACTTCACAATATATCAAATTCAACAACTCATCATGCCAACTAACTTAAAATCAAACTTAAACATACACTAGAATTTACAATCAGAAAATCCAAAATGCTATGAATTAGAACTTCACAATATATCAAATTCAACAAATCCAAGATGCTATGAATTAGAACTTCACAATATATCAAATTCAACAAATCCTCATGCCAACTAACTTAAAATCAAACTAAGAAAGTAAGAAAGCATGCTACATTCAAACTGTAAGTGCAATTGCAACAAGATTCAAATCTTATTATAATTTAGGAAATAATAATTTAAGTATTTAACTTTGTTGTAATCTGCACATGTAATATTATGAATAAACAATATCTCTGTTATTATGAATTTACTGTATGAATAGCACTTATCAATTTTCGGTGTATTCATCTTAGTCTCAGCCCTGCCGCATAAATAAGATGGTGGTAAGTGAGGGGTCACGTTTGTAATGGACGTGACTCCTTGAGGAGTCACGTCTATTACAAACGTGGCTCCTCAAGTTGCGCTTTGATACTTATTAACCCTGTAGATTTAAATAGACGATAACTATTAGTTTATATTTGCAATACTCCAACGTGAGTTATAAATGATATTAATCACCGCCACAATAATATTAAGCCGGTGACTATCACCGCCACAATATAATATTAAGTAGATGACTATCGCTTAATATGAATCGACAATTTGGTCGATGTTTATTTGTTAATTCGATCAAGATTATTATCATTATTATTATTATTAGATAATAATAATATAATCATTATTATTATATTTAAGGCAATAATATTATTTATAATATTAATATAAATATGAATAATAATAAACATTAATTATTATTATTAATTATTATAGAAATATATATCATGATTATTATTGCAATCTATATATATTTATCTGATCGACGATATAATTTTAACACTCCCTCTGAGCTAGGGAAGATGAATTTATTATTATATATATCACATTTCTTATAACTTGTGAAATAATTCTCACATATATTGTGAGGATAATCATTACATAACACGTAATGATAAATATCACATAACTTGCGATAATAAGTCTCACATATCTTGTGAAGACAATCATCACATAACACATGATGATAAATATCGCATAACTTGCAATAGTAAGTCTCACATATCTCGTGAAGACAATCATCACATAACACGTGATGATAAATATCGCATAACTCGTGATAATAAGTCTCACATATCTCGTGAAGACAATCATCACATAACACGTGATGATAAATATCGCATAACTCGTGATAATAAGTCTCACATATCTCGTGAAGACAATAATCACATAGCACGTGATGATAAGTATTACATAACTCGTAATACTCAAAGGATGATATGCTTGAGAATATCACATTCTCCTTACACATCCTTAGTTATGGTGTGTACACTGACATTACGTCACATAATGTCTACCATAACATATTATGATATCAAGTCAGCATGATATCAATATTACAAAATCATCATTTTATAATATCCAAATACAAGTGTTCATTTCTAAAAGATCGTCACCTTTTAGAGATGAATACAGGGGGTAGAGCCCATAAGGTCATATATCAACACATATGACAAAAAATATATTTTATTATATATATCAGTAATGTAAGTTACAATTTAATCATACCAAGACTTATCCTGAAGTGTTCAACTTTCACTCTGGCAAGTGGCTTGGTTAGTATATCTACAATTTGATCTCCTGTACTGATATATTCCAACTGGATTACATTCCTATCTACCATGTCTCTTACATAATGGTAAGGAATCTCTATATGCTTGGATCTATCATGGAATACGGGATTCACAGAAAGTTTTATGCAACTCTGATTATCACAATGGATGACTGTAGGTTTCAGGGGTTTGTCGAATAATCCAACAATCAGCTTTCTGAGCCATATTGCTTCTCTTGCGGCCATGGAGGCTGCAATGTATTCGGCCTCTGTAGAACTTTGAGCTAATAAGGACTGTTTCCTACACATCCAAGATATCATTGCGGACCCTAAACTGAAGCAGCAGCCTGAGGTGCTCTTTCTATCAGTTACACTTCCAGCCCAATCAGAATCTGTGAATCCATGTAGATTCAAATCAACTTTCTCATATTTGAGTCCATAATTTGGAGTACCTT
>MU226740.1:1465020-1500935 GCA_018584345.1 Thuja plicata
ATTTTCGGTGTATTCATCTTAGTCTCAGCCCTGCCGCATAAATAAGATGGTGGTAAGTGAGGGGTCACGTTTGTAATGGACGTGACTCCTTGAGGAGTCACGTCTATTACAAACGTGGCTCCTCAAGCTGCGCTTTGATACTTATTAACCCTGCATATTTAAATAGACAATAACTATTAGTTTATATTTGCAATACTCCAGTGTGAGTTATAAACGATATTAATCACCGCCACAATAATATTAAGCCGATGACTATCACCGCCACAATATAATATTAAGCCGATGACTATCGCTTAATATGAATCGGCAATTTGGTTGATGTTTATTTGTTAATTCGATCAAGATTATTATCATTATTATTATTATTAGATAATAATAATAATATAATCATTATTATTATATTTAAGGCAATAATATTATTTATAATATTAATATAAATATGAATAATAATAAACATTAATTATTATTAATAATTATTATTATTAATATATATAGAAATATATATCATGATTATTATTGCAATCTATATATATTTATCTGATCGACGCTATAATTTTAACACAAACTTAACACAAGGAATTCACTAATTCAATGAACTTTCGTATTAATTTTGGTTGTATCTTGCAAAAAAATTCAGTTAGTTTTAATTTTCAATGAGAGAGGCATAGGCATTTTATAATTTTTACAATTGATATAGAAATACAAAAACTCAACAAAAAGACAAGACAATCATGTCTTCGGGCAGAAAATTAGAAAACTATACTTTGAGATCCTACATTTAAAATCAACCCAACACCTCTTTTAATAACAAGTCATTGTTCACCTCTTGTTCATCTTGTTTTGTGAATTGTTTGAAAGCTTCTTAGTCCTTCATTTTGTCTCTTTTGTAAAGTTCTCCCATGGGGTTTTTCTCCATTTCCCCATGTGTGGTATATTGCACTGCATTGTTAATAGGTACCTTATCAAGCCCTACTGCCAAGACCCATATTTTGAATTTTTGTGTAAAACACCCATGTTTTGAATTTTGGTGTACTAATCTTCTCTGTAAGTTGCACTTAAGGGGTGGTGCTAGTGAGAATGACGTTATTACCTAACTAGTTATTGGTAGAAGCCTATTCAAATGTTTACTTAGATCCTAGCATGCATCTTTAGTTAGGTTGCATTATCCTAAGTTAGTTATTCTTCTATCCTAGGTAGAAATCTAGAAGTTTTATTATAATGGGTTCATGTCTCATTATTTTACTTTTAGATATTTAGGCATTTAATATTTGCATCATGAATTTAATGTTTGTATCAAGAGTAGTTGTTATCCTAATTTATCACCTTTCTTATATAATCAAGGCTTGTGTACATTTGGTATATTTTGAATTTCAGTATTCACTCATTGGTGAAACATCTTTTAGATTGCTTCTCTCTGTGTTGTGAAGGTTATTTGGTTTGCAGATTGTTGTTCTTGGGTGACACTAACATTTGATAGATTTGTGGATTGAAGATAAGGATGAAAATCTTGAAAATTAGTTAGAGATAAGGGTTTGGGATGAAAATGAGGTTTGAGCGGAACTTTGGATGGAGGATTACTTCCCCTTATCAAAGGAAGGGTATAAAATATCAATATAAGATGAATTGGGATTCGATGGAGATGGGAAGGATGAGATTTTGACACCAACACTTAGGAGATTTCTAACCACTGCATATTATCATTGTTGAAGTGATAGGTGATGATGTCATTTAGAAGGTCTTAAAGTTGGCAGTGTAGCTAGTGTATTTTTGGGACATATGAATGGTGGATAGAGGACGGGAAATATTTTCAAGGATGGAGGAAGTTCATCTTGGTATTTTATACTCTATTTATTTCATCATAGGCATTTTCTATCTGAAAGAGGCCAAGCTAAATATTTCAATCAACAGTGTAGTCTAGCTAAGAGCCCTTGGACAACCATCAAATTGATCGTCACCATTGAAATTATGTTCTTCATTGATCACTCTTTGTCATCCTCGTATAGTGAAATCGCGTGAAAGAATGGACAAATGCCTTCTTTTAATGTATTCCAGCGCTTCTTAACTTCGTTCTGACACAAACAAAAAAAAAACATAAACATGAATAACAAAAAAGGATCTGACAAAAGGATTTAGTCCACTTTATTCTTTGGTAAAACTTGAGATCAATCAATTCCAAAGTTTGTGAGATCCTTATTAAATGATAGTTGTGGTCAAAGAACTATCATAAATGATCGATCAAATTTTATAATATTAACATTGAAATTTGGAAGGGTTTTGTACTTACGTATAAATATAATATAACAAATAATTTATAAATTATATATAATTATATATAATATAATTTAGTAATATTATATATAAATTATATTATTATTATTATATTATATTTTATAACATATTATTACAAATAGATATAAAATTATTATAATCAATATTACTTTAGAAATGAGACAAGTACATATATAAAGAGAGTGGTAGAGGAATAGACAGATAAAGATGAATAGATTGAGATATAGGAAGGGTGATTGATATCACTTTGGCTATCCCTCGATATCTCCTTCTGTTTATACCACTCTGTCTCTAGAGTTATTGAGAACTCTCTCTCCCTATCTCTCCCTCCATCTCTTTATTTATTTTCCACCTCTGTCTCACTCCTCTCTCTATCATTTTATCCATGTCTTTTTCTATCTCATTCTATCTCTTATTGTCTTTATCTTTCCCAACTTATATCCATCTCTCACTTTATAGATCTGTATCTCTCACTATCGCTCCCTCTTTCTATACCTCTACTTCTCTTATCTTTCCTCTCTCTTATCTCCCTCTATCTATTTATATATTTATCTCCCTCTCTATTTTTCTTCCTATTATACGCACATTACCTACCTATGACATACACACATCATACATGAATTCAAGTTCTAGATTGAGGCTACTTGTTCTCGTGAAATTTATGTAAAGGGTATTTGTAGAGTGTGTACTCTAATTAGCCCATTAAAAAAAGTTTGATGGATGCCCTCCGCACTAGAGATAAACTGACGGCTTTTAGCCACGATAAAAATTCAAAAATCCAAATGGTCTACATGAAGGCTAACGTTTTTCGTTAGGTACTTCTTTGTTAGTTGTGCCTTCGTCTTTGAAAGGAAATGTGAGATTGTGGTTTCAAGTCTCGAGGAGGAGCGACATTTAACACACAACAATACAGATTACAACATTAATAAAGTCGGGCCCACCACTCCGCAATAAGGGGATGTCTAGAGTGCAGATGATCTCTCTGTATAGTTTTATTGAGTTAAAGATTTGACTACATATTGCATTTAATTATGATTTTTGAATTTCCTTCTTTTAAGACTACACAAAAGGTCTTACCTTAATACTTCACGGGAAATGAAAGGTGTCTGTAGTTTGATATGTGTTTATTCCTACTACCATTCTTCCTATATTATGGTGTAGTAAAAAGATGTACAATGAATACATATGTTTGGTAGGTAAGAATATGAATGCATATAAGAGAGAGGGATATGGAGACAAGAAAATAGATATAAAGAGAGAAGTGAAAGGGGTAGATAGAGATGGTAGAGAGATAGAAAGATGAAGATAGAGATAGGAAGTGATATATAAAGAGAGAGAGAGAGAGAGAGAGAGAGAGAGAGAGAGAGAGAGGTGATGCNGAAGATAGAGAGAGGAAGTGATATATAAAGAGAGAGAGAGAGAGAGAGAGAGAGAGAGAGAGAGAGAGAGGTGATGCAGGATCATCCTTGGGTAATTGGAAATCTTGCATTACCCAAAAAAAATTCCCTTTTAGTTTGTTCTTATTTTTGTTTCAGTTAGCAGTTTTGTGTTTCTTGTTGTGTTCCTTGGTTTTGGATCATTAGCTATTGCGTACTTCAAGTTTTTTTAGGACATCATGTTTTACCTATGTCTAGGTTTGCACCTCATTTGGATACTTTGTTGTGGAGATACAAAATATTCATGGTCATTTTTGTATGTTCTTCATGTTCTAACGGCCAGTTGAGGTTTTCCGATCTTGTGAAGCAATTTCCCCATCAACAAAGTTTGGTGACTCATATCCCGATGTTCTTGGATCTTTCATCGACATCTCTCTTGGATCGGGCGTCATTTCTACATCTTGGTATTAAGATCTTTATGATTTGGGTCCTGACCTATATTTTTGTATTATGTTTTCTTATTCTTGGAAAATGTAATTGATCTGGATGACTTATGAGTTGCGAAGGCTCTATATATTGAGGCTCTTGATCTTTGTTTGGGGCATTTATCAGGAGATAACCTTGGAAGGTTAGCATTAGGGTTTAGATATAGATTTATGTTGTAATCGAGCATGTATATCGAAAGTTTGTAATCTGCATGTTGCAGGCTAATGTGATATAAATATTTGGTTCTATGATAATGCGAAGATCTGTTATAGCATGTTGATAGTCTATTCTTTTTTTTTGAGTTGGTTGTTTCCATTGTGTTGACTCTTGATGCATGGTTGGACCATCTCCATTGGGGAAAATTTGACCATGACTGCATCAAATGGTATCAAAGCAAGGTTTATGTTCATGTGTTAGCAAATCAAGTTCTTGAGCTTGCAAAGCCCTAGCTGAGTTGGTTGTGGGGTGACAGAGCATAGATATGGCCCGCAATTGCAGAGCACTTGCGCAACGGGATCACTAAGGAGATTGTTGTTGGTTGAGAAATTTGTTTGGACTGTTGAGGCATACCAAGTGATGCAGGAACATCTTTGGTCCTTGGTAATCTTGCATCATCCAAAAACATTTGTTTAATGGTGGACCTTTGTTACCATTTTTGTGTTTGTTTTCTACTCCTGGTCACCGGTTGGGCGATTGTTGTCTCGATGGAGTTCTTTTGATCTTCTGTGGGTGCGGTCATGATATGGTGTTCATGGGGTCATTGGGAATATTTCCCTATGATCACAACTTGTTTGGAGTTACCATGCTTGAGTTATGTGGGAATCTGTGACTAGGTTTTAGAAAAAGTTTATGGTTCCAGGCAGTTTTCTGAGATTTTGTGATTGGTCGAGTCATGGAGATGTTTGGCAAGAGCGATGAAATGGGTTTGTTCATTGCAGTTTGTGGAGTCAAATTCTATGACCGTGCTTCTCGAGGTGGCATGGTTTGAGATATCTCATTGGTTCTCTTTCGGTTTGTTGTCGTTCTTCATGACACTACTTCAGTGAATTTGTTGGTTGATTGTTGGAGGTTGCGATAGGTGTTTGTTTCCGACCATTGGAGCTGAAAGGCGTGATTTTCTAGAACGATCTATGTGTGGCCGACTTGGTTGTTGGATCGATCCTTATGAAATAATTAAATGTGGTATTTATTGGGGATTTAGGTCGACCTGGTCTAGTACATTTTTCTTTGGTTATGTAACATCTTGAATGTCGACATGTTGGTGGATGTGTATAAATGTAAGGTGTTGTTTATGTTGGAGTAGATCTTGGAAAAGCTAGTAGCATCCTTGGGGATGATAGTTCTGAGATGTTGCAAATCGGAATGTAGATTTGTGTTGGTTTTTCTTTGTATGTGGCCGTAACCAAGAAGGCCTTATAGCCTAGCATGTATGAAGAATTTCTGATGAATAAAGTTATTGTTTGGGTACAAATCTTGTTGTTCTTATTATCTCTTGTTTTTTTCCGGTGTTTTGACACTTGATGCAAGGTTTGGACATCTCCTATGGGGTTTCTCCTACCTTGACTGTGTCACCAAGGGTGAATAGATCGCCGAGCTAGAGGCAGGCTGCAAGTGTGTCAGATAGATCACTGAGTGAGGCAATTAGCACCTTGTAATCAAATCGTCGAAGCTGAGGTAGTTGCACTAGAGGATTGGAAAGATTACGCCTAGAAGGATGAACCCTAGAAGGCTAAAACAAATGATGGAGGACTTCCAAAATGAGATGAGGAATGAGATCATAAATGTGTTGCCTAGATTGCGAAGAAATCCTGAGACTGAAGAAGAATATGACGAGGTTGTTGAAGATCTTGAGACTGTGGATGTTGAGATCCCTGTAGATGAAGAAACATTGTTGAGGGCTATGACATGAGTAAGTAAAATTCATAGGATGTATGTTTCTACTTTCACTGGTTCATTGCATCTTGAGGATTTGATAGATTGGATTGGAGAACTAGAAGATTAATTTGAGCTTGAAGATATCAGAGATCCATAGAGGATTAGGTTAACACATACTAAGTTGAAGGGTCATGTTGCCTTATGGTGAAAAGAATTGCAGAATGATAGAGAGGAACATGGTGAAATGAAAATCACTAGATGGAGGGTGATGGTTACTAGGTTAAAGGATAAATTCATTTATGAGGATTATGAATTAGAATTGTTCAATAAATTATAGAACTTGAAGCAGAAAGACATGAGTGTGAATGAATACACCGAAGAGTTCTATAAGATGACAATCATATCTGGACACAAAGAGGTATCTAAGGAGAAGGTGGCTAGATATATTAATAGTCTAAGATTTAATATTCAGGATGGGCTGAGTATGTTGAGGATTTATACAGTGGAGGATTCTTATCAGTATGCATTAAGGACATAAGGAAATTTGAAGAGAAGATGAGGTAACCCTAGGGGAAAGGAGAAGCAAGAAAGTAGCAATGGAAAAGAGAAGCAAACCATTGAGGTAGAACCTAATTAGAGGAAACTTAAGAGAGGGAATGGTAGCAAGGAGTCCAAAGGTACTTGTTTCAAATGTGGTAGCATAAAACATAGATCTTTTCAATGTTCTAAAGGAACTAGTAAGAACTTGGGTAGACAAAATCTTGTGGCACATGAAGAGCAGACTACTGATGAACTTAAGGAAGGTATGGCAGCACCTGAGATAGACTCTCTTATGCTTAGGAGAATCATGTTGAGTGAGAAAGAAGTTGAACATTTACAAAGGAGGAATTTGTTTAGGATTGTTTCCAAATCAAGAGGTAAATGTTGTAAAGTTGTTATGGATAGTGGTAGTACTGATAACCTGGTATCAAAAGAGATGGTGCAAAAGCTTGTCTTAAAGAGGCTTAAACATCCTTGTCCTTATGGGATAAGTTGGTTTTGAAATGAACACATGGCGGAGGTGAAAGAGAAGTGTTTGGTCAACTTTAACATTGGACCATACAAAGATGAGGTGTTGTGTGATGTGGTATCTATGAGTGTTTATCACGTTCTATTGGGTAGACCTTGGAAATTTGATAGGGGACCTATTCATGATTGCAAAAGAAATTTGGTTACATTAGAGAAGGATGAAGAGAAGTTTACTTCGGATCCCTTGAAGGAGGAAAAGGGGATAAGTGCAAGGAATCTAAGCATGGTAAAGAGTTACTGGTTAGAGAAACAGAATCCAGAGGTTGGTAAGGATCAAAACAAGGATCTTGAATGCAGATCTAATAACTGGTTGGTATGAGATAGTAGGAAGGGTAAAGTGAAGCAGTAGAGGACCTTGGTTGTTGATCAGATGAAGGCTTGTAGCATAATTAATTCAGTTGGGCAAAAGAAAGGAGGTAGTGGTAAGCAATCTTGTACAGATGTGAGATATGATAGAGAAAGTGCAGAGTCGAGCTGATAGATCTGACAGAAGATGGAGCAGAAGTGCAGAGACAAAACATTGTAGACAAGGAGGATATATGGATCAAGGATATGCATGGGATTTATAACCCGCATCCTATCAAATGTGTATAAGTTTCTCTTATGGAACATTTTATTCTTACCAAGGATGTCTAATACAAGAGCATCCTTGGCTCGTTGGCAAATCTTGCATCACCCAAAAAAAATCCCTTTCAGTTTGTTCTTAGTTTTGTTTCGGTTAGCAGTTTTGTGTTTCTATTTGTTTTCCTTGGTTTTGGATCATTAGTTGTTTCCAACTTCAAGCTTTATTTTGGACATCATGTTTTACCTATGTCTGGGTTCGCACATCATTTGGATACTTCATTGTAGAGATACTAAAGATTCATGGTCAGTTATGTATGTTCTTCATGTTCTAAAGATCAGTTGAGGTTTTTTTATCTTGTCAAGCAATTTCCCGATCGGCGAAGCTTGGTGACTCATATCCTGATATTATTGGATCTTTGGCCAACGTCTTTCTTGGATCGCGCATCATTTCTACATCTTGGCATTAAGATCTTTATGATTTGGGTCCTAACCTATATTTATGTATTACATTTTCTTATTCTTGAAAAATGTAATTGATTTGGAATTTTTATGAGTTGTGAAGGCTCTATCTATTGAGGCTCTTGATCTTTGTTTGGGGCAGTTCTCATGAGATAACCTTGGAAGGTTAGCATTAGGGTTTAGATATAGATTTATGTTGTAATCAAGCATGTATGGAAAAAGTCTGTAGTTTGCATGTTGTTGGCCAATATGATGTAAATATTTGATTCTACGATAATGCAAAGATTTGTTATAGCATGTTGATTGTCTATTCTTGTTTTTGAGTTGGTTGTTCCCGCTATGTTGACTCTTGCTGCATGGTTGGACCATCTCCATTGGGGAAACTCCAGCAATGACTGCGTCAAATGGTATTAGAGAAAGGTCGATGTTCTTGTGTTAGCATATCGATTTCTTGAGCTTGTGAAGCCCTAGTTGAATTTGTTGTGGGGTGGTAGAGCATAGATCTGGGCCACAATTGTAGAGGATATTGTTGATGGTTGAAAACTTTGTTTGGAGTGTTGAAGGCATACCAAGGGTGAAGAGATCGCTGAGTGAGAGGCAATTAACACCTTGTAATCAGATTTTCGAAGCTAAGGCAGTTCAACCTAAGGATTGGGAAGATGGTGTCTAGAAGGATGAACCCTAGAAGGTTAGAACAAATGGTGGAGGACTTCTGAATTGAGATGAGGAATGAGATCAGAAATGTGTTGACTGGATTGTGAAGGAATCCTGAGACTCAAGAAGAATGTGAGGAGGTTGTTGAAGATCTTGAGACTGTAGATGTTGAGATCCCTGTAGATGAAGAAAGATTGTTGAGGGCTATAGCACAAGTAAATAAAAGTCATAGGATGGATGTTTCTACTTTCACCGGTTCATTGCATTCTGAGGATTTGATAGATTGGATTGGAGAACTAGAAGATTACTTTGAGCTTGAAGATATCAGAGATCCATAGAGGGTTAGGTTAGCACGGACTAAGTAGAAGGGTCATGTTGCCATATGGTGGAAAGAATTGCAGAAAGATAAAGAAGAAAATGGTGAAAAGAAAATCAATAGATGGAGGGTGATTGTTATTAGGATAAAGCCTAAATTCATTCCTAAGGATTATGAATTAGAATTGTTCAAGAAATTGCAGAACTTGAAGCAGAAAGACATGAATGTGAAGGTATACACCGAAGAGTTCTATAAGATGACAAAGAGATCTGGACACCGAGAGGTATCTAAGGAGAAGGTGGCTAGATATATTAATGGTTTGAGATTTAATATTCAGGATGGGCTGAGTATGTTGAGGATTTCTACAGTGGAGGATGCTTATCAGTATGCATTGAGGGCAGAAGATAAGTTGAAGAGAAGACAAGGTAACCCTACGGGAAAGGAGAAGCAAGCAAGTAGCAATGGCAAAGAGAAGAAAACCATTGAGGTAGAACCTAATCAAAGGACACTTAGGAGAGGGAATGGTAGCAAGAAGTTCAAAGGTACTTGTTTCAAATGTGGTAGCATAGGACATAGAGATTTTCAATGTTCTGAAGGATCTAGTAAGAGCTTGGGTAGACAAAATATTGTGGCATATGAGGAGCAGACTACTGATGAACTTGAGGAAGGTATGGCAGTACCTGAGATAGGAGAGTCTCTTATGCTTAGGAGAATCATGTTGAGTGATAAAGAAGTTGAACCTTTACAAAGGAGGAATTTGTTTATGATTGTTTGCAAATCAGGAGGTAAATGTTGTAAAGTTGTTATGGATAGTGGTAGTACTAATAACTTGGTATCAAAAGAGATGGTGCAAAAACTTGGCTTAAAGAGGTTTAAACATCTTTATCCATGTGGGATAAGTTTGTTTTCAGATGAACACTTGATGGAGGTGAAAGAGCAGTGCTTGGTCAACTTTAACATTGGACCATACAGAGATGAAGTGTTGTGTGATGTGGTATCTATGAGTGCTTATCATGTTTTATTGGGTAGACCTTGGCAATTGGATGGGGGAGCTATTCATGACTACAAAATAAATTTGGTCACAATAGAGAAGGATGGACAGAGGTTTACTTTGGTTCCCTTGAAGGAGGCAGAGGGGAGAAGTGCAAGGAATCTGAGCATGGTAAAGAGTTACTATTCAAAGAAGAAAAATCCAGAGGTTGGTTAGGATCAGAAGAAGGATCTTGAAGGCAGATCTAAGAACTGGTTGGTATGAGATAGTAGGAAGGGTAAAGTGAAGTAGCAGAGGACCTTGGTTGTTGATCAGATGAAGGCTTGTAGCAGAAGTAATTCAGTTGCACGAAAGAAAGGAGGTAGTGGTAAGAAATATTGTACAGATGTGAGATATGACAGAGAAAGTGTAGGGCAGAGTAAGTTGATAGATCTAACAAAAGATGGAGCAGAAGTGCAGAGACATAAAGTTGTAGACAAGGAGCATATTTGGATCAAGAATGTGCATGGGATTCATTTCCTGCATCCTGTCAATTGTTCATAAGTTTCTCTTATGGAACATTTTCTTCTCACCAGGGGTGTCTAATGCAAGATCATCCTTGGGTCGTTCGCAATCTTGCATCACCCAAAAAAAATTATCTTTCAGTTTGTTCTTAATTTTGTTTCAGTTAGCAGTTCTATGTTTCTTGTTGTGTTCCTTGGTTTTGGATCATTAGTTGTTGCGAACTTCAAGGTTTGTTATGGATATCATGTTTTATCTATGTATGTGTTTGCACCTCATTTGGATACTTCATTATGGAGATACTAAAGATTCGTGGTTAGTTTTGTATGTTGTTC
Source organism: Thuja plicata (assembly GCA_018584345.1). Taxonomy (NCBI): domain Eukaryota; kingdom Viridiplantae; phylum Streptophyta; class Pinopsida; order Cupressales; family Cupressaceae; genus Thuja; species Thuja plicata. The sequence goes on from MU226740.1 coordinate 1,475,935, forward strand.
TTGTTCTAATGGTCAGTTGAGTTTTCACTCTTGTGAAGCAATTTCCCGATCGGCAGAGTTTGGAGACTCATATCCTAATGTTCTTGGATCTTTGGTCGACGTCTCTCTTGGATTGTGCGTCATTTCTACATCTTGGCATTAAGATCTTTATGATTTGGGTCCTAACCTATATTTATGTATTACTTTTTCTTATTCTTGGAAAATGTAATTGATCTGGTCAACATATGAGTTCAAAGGCTCTATATATTGAAGCTCTTGATCTTTGTTTGGGGCAGTTCTCAGAAGATAACCTTAGAAGGTTAGCATTAGGGTTTAGATATAGATTTCTATTGTAATCAGGCATGTATGTCGAAAGTTTGTAATCTGCATGTTGCAGGCCAGTGTGATGTAAATATCTGAGTGTATGATAATGCGAAGATCAGTTATAACATGTTGATTGTCTATTCTTGTTTCTGAGTTGGTTGTTTCCATTGTGTTGACTCTTTTTGCAAGGTTGGTCCATCTCCATTGAGGAAACTTCGGCCATGACTGCGTCAAGAGGGGGTGATGTAGAGATTTAAAGGTATAAGAAGGGGGTGATGGAAACAGATTGATGTATAGAGAGAGGGAGATGTGTCTAAATATGGAGGGGGGAGAGGAAGATAGAGATAGAGATGAATATAGAGTGAGAGGATGGGAGAAAAATAGGGAGAGAGAGAGAGAGAGAGAGAGAGAGAGAGAGAGTACCCATTGCAGACTAAGGTGTGATTGATAATTTAATCATATCTTATTTAAGTAGGAGTGGCACCTAGTTTGGGTTCACGGCATAATTAGCTGTTAATACCATCTACTAATGTGAGTGATTGCTAGGGAGTTCCACATTGCATAGGATCCCTTAACCAAGGATGGTAAAAGGCTTTTCCCAAGGTTGGCTCCATCTCAACATTCAAAAGTACAATATGGTTATCTTCAAGGGCTGATCTGATTCCCTTGCACCACACTTAAGTAAGGATGAACATGGTTGTTAGGGACTCCTCTAAATACGTTAAGGTTAAGTAATGCTAAATTTGAAGATGAAAAAGGAAAATGACATGGAGGGGGTAACCCACTTTTCACCTCCACTTCCCCAAGGTATAAATTTATTAGGGACTTAACCAAGACTAACAAAATTCCTCTTCCAAGAGGGGTTGGTTTCGATTCACTCCCCACCCATTATCAAAAAAATGAGAGTTTGGGTCTTCCCCTAGAGTGATCAAATCCCTAGGCAAACCTCTTAGAAGAAATAGTCCAAGTGTTTTTGGTCACTCAAAATTGCATGAAATGTAAAGGGAGATCATACACACGTGTTCTTTGGGATAACAAGAAAAGAAATGAGTACAAGTGATATTTTTCATCTTGAAGATTGCACAAAGGTGAAAGACAAGAGCATATACACCACTCACCCAAAGACAAAACAAACAATGTTCTTTTCCCACTACTCTAACTTCAATGCAACTAAAAACTAGTTAAAAATGCTAAGCCTTGGACCAATGTACTTTCAACATAGATATGTTATTAGTGTGGAGATGCACAAACGAACTTAGACTACAAAAATGGTTAGAAAAAATGCTTTAAAACCTCAAGAATAATGAACCAACTTCATCAACACCAATAGGATTTGACGAGTTGAGAAAATGTGGATGTGTTAAAACACAAGGCGAAAGCGCCCGATAATGCAATCCTTGAAACACAATGTCTACGGGGCAGAACATTTGCACCCGATGTGACAGTTTTTTTGGATTTATTAATTAAATTAAAAATCACAGACACTATTGTCAATGATTTTTAATTTAATTAATAAATCCAAAAAAACTGTCACATCGGATGCAACTGTTCTGCCACGTAGACATGGCCAGGTGGAAGTGCCAAAATAATGTTGAAACTTCCAAAGAACTTAAAGAAAGACGAAAGCATTAAAAACCAAAAAGATTGAAAATAAATGATTATCCCTAAAAAGCACAAGCACTGATTTACCTGTCAGAAGCATTGATTTATAAACTTGCACAGAACCAAAAAAAAACAAAAAAAACTGCAAAATAGAATGTTGAGAATGGTGAATTAGGAAAAGGACTTACTAGCAAAAGTGTAGAAAATAAAGAATAGAAGCTCTGATCGTGAAAACACTAAAATTGTTGCATGAGCGTTGAGTTGTCCAAACATTGATTCATAGTGCATAAGCACTGAATTGAACTGGAAATAATGACTATAAGAAAACATGCTATTCTTACAAAATAGACAATTAAATGATAGACAACAAATTTCATGTAGAATAGACAACACAACACAAAGTCCAAAAGACCTACAAGGAAGAGAGAAACTAAGAAAAAAGTATGAAAAACATGAAAGGGCATAGGCATCGAGATGCTCACATAGGTGTTAATCCTAAATTACAGATGTTTAAACACAAAGCTCGAACATTAAACCAAAATCTTGATGTCAAAATTCAGAAAAACAAGAAAAAGGATGGGGTTAAAAGATGAGATGTTAAAACGAAGGTTAGAAAAATAAACAAATATAAAAACATATAGATTTTAAGAAATATAGAACCTTTTGTCTTGTTTATCCTTTTCTCCTCCGATTGAGCAGAAATGGGATGAATCAGCTCCACTTGATGTGCTATTTTTGATATGTTGCTTGGTGGAATGTCGCTGCTTAGTAGACTAGCAGCATGAATATAAGGTGAAGATGATTAGGAAAATAGACGATGTGTGTTTAGAATATGAAGGGATGATAAAGTGGGATGAGAGGCCTCCAATTGATGGATTTTCTAATTTAAGTAATGGGTGGCTGTAAAAGATTCTTCACTTGGTGGTAGAATCAATTCTGAGAGAAACTACCTGTCTGGCATCAAAAGTGTAAATTTAATCCACACATCTGCAATGTAGGTAGACTGCAAATTTTATCTTAGACAACAGCTCGTTAACTTGTCACTTCGACACCCTTTATTGTATATAGATATCTGCCATAAAAAGAAATGAATGCCCTTCAAGTGACTAGTTCAAGTTTCACTTTATCAAGTTCCATTGTGCCTATATTTACATTTGGTTGGGTCCTTATGTCTAGGACTTCAGTATGGATATGTCGTTGCATTTCTTTTTATAGTTCTTTTGAGTTTTTATTTTACTTTCTGAATTCCCTATTTGTAGTCTTCTTTCTACTGCAGTACATGAAAAGCCATGCACATTAGTTGATGGTTAACCAATCATTTGTTATTTATCAAATTATAAATGAGACTTCAAGATCTGATACCCAATTTTTTTTTAAGCCAACGGGTGTGGATGATTAAATTTAGACTTACAAAGGGATGCAAAAGCTGTAGACTTTTGGCATTCATCATTGTCTTTCATCTTTAATATGAAATGATCCAACAGCTTGATTGCTTTGGTAAAGAGAATTTGAGACTTTTTGACAAGTGTTAATTAACAGGAGTCTAGATATAGCACACTATAGAAAACTGCCTAAAGCATGCAGTCTTATCATGACCAGAGAGTATGAAGTAACACTGAATCAGCATGGGATGCAGCGAGGGAAAGCTCAATAAGTCATCTAAAGCTTTAAACATGATATATTCAGTACAGTCTACACTCTTAAATACCCATCCACAACCTCACCCACCTAGCCTCTCATAATTAATAATAAGAAAAAAGAGGAAAAGTCATTATAGAGAAAAATAGAACAGAAGTATTAGCAAATCCCATTTATAATTCACTTAGAGAAATTAAACAAGTGACACAGACATTCACAACATTTCAATGCTTCAACATGGAAATTAGCCTCGTTAACAGCAATTTTTCCTTGAAAGGTAGCAGGAAGGCCCAAATACAGTGATAAGAGGGAAAATCAAGTCCCGGAAGTTAAAACCCAGAACTCTTCTATCCCGTTTGCTGCCACCATTCAGGGCCAGCACATAGGATTGCATCTCCCTTGTGTCCTATTTAAGTTCCAGGCTAACAGCTTTTGTTTTCTGTACTATATGATAGATTCTATTTTTACAATGCTAACCTTATGAATGAAATCACTGTCATCCAATGAAATCCTTGTTAACCATACTTTATTTATACCTCGTTAGTTATTTCTTCCTCGGCCTGGTTAACTTTCTCAATCTGTGATGTCGTTGGGCGAGTTATATACTCCCATTCATTATCCTCAATCCAATCACCATAAATTTTACTGATTTTATCCGGGCCCTTCCACTTCGGCAAAATCTTTTGACCTTGTTTCTGAACCAGAAAGCTTCCTATGGCACGTTGATTAGAGGTTCCATTAACAAAGTTGTCTGTGTTATAGACAGAAGTTGCTTGTCCTGAACCAGCTTCCATCTGAGCTTTTGTCAGTGTCCCAGTTTGCTTCAGGTCATTCCGAGGGCCAACTGATGCATCCCCATTATCTACATCTGCAATGCCTCCACCAAACTTCTGAAGTTCTGTCCAAAGCAGAAGAACAAATATCACAAATGGAAGCCAAGAAACTCAAACTTTCCAGTTTAAAATCAAAGATATTTCAAAATAAAGGAAAATGTGATTTAATTGCTTATAGTAGTTTGTTTTCATAGTAAGAATATATTCAAACTATTCTATTCATCTCTTGCTTCAAAACAGTAATCCAGGCACTATAGGCAAGGCACTGAAAATTGGTGAGATAATGGGACATTCTTTACTAATATAATTTATGGTAAATGCTAAGGGGAAATTACAGTTTCCACTAAATGATTGATAACAAAAAATGAAGTGAATTTTCTCGTTCCATTACGAGTCCACTCAATAAACGTCAAAGAAAGGTACATTTCCCATTCCATTACCAATTCACTCAACAAACATCAAAGAAAACATATATACGTGTTTTAAATAGGCAAATAACCTAAGAGTAGAACTCGCGTCATTTTAATAAAGGTGTTTCTGTGCAATACATGTTCTTGTGACTCATGTTGAAGTGTATGAAGTATGGGCATTCAACTTGGAATTGAGGAAACTCAAAAAATTGAATACTAAAATAGATTTGGCACTAGGCAAAAGCTCGGGACAACTAGGCAATGAGTTTGGCTTTGCTCATTCTCCAGAGAGTAGAGTCAAAAACTAGTGAACCAGGAAAGAGTATTGCGATATCCATTATGGCCTATCAATTGTTGCAAAGCAACTCTCAAAGACTCCCCTAAAAACAGTCTTGTAAATATGGGAAAAAATTAGTTTTTACTCTGGAAATAATCTAAGACTTCATAGGTATGGTGATCTGTGAGATACTGACACCTTCAATCCTACTTGTTGAAGATGAATTCCTCGGTAAAATTAAAACTTTAAGTATGTCACAGATAATGAGATCGGGATGACTTGAAAGTAAGATATTAATGTATCTATAGTTGGAAAGCAAACACATTGAAATTTCTAAGAAGATTAAAACCAAACCAAAGATCCACTTACCTGCCAGACCATGGGCAAAATGGCATTTTTCTCCAAATGGGCAGTGTCCTGTTGTTTCCCATTTGTTGCAGATTCGAGTTTTCCAATTCAAAGGTCTTTGGAATGGTCCATTTCCATTGTTCCCGTTTCCAGCCCCATTTCCACTTGCCGTGCTAGTAGTTGGCCCTAAGCTTATAGCTACACTCTCCCTTGACCTTGATTGATCATCATGCACAAAATTGCAGCTGTCTCCATACGGACAACCGGCCTCTGTATAAAACTTCTTACAATGCCTGGTCTTATGAAACCGCTGTGAATCACCCCCAGCAGCTGAAGAACTGACACAGGGAATCTGATTCTCACCACGGATCTCAGAACGTGGAGTGTGATCTTCCTGTGCAGCCACAATCTCTTGCCAATTTGGGGGAGGCTTTCTGAGCTCTTCCATCCCATGAGCAAAATTGCAATTGGAGCTGTACGGGCAGGTGCCTGCCCTGAATTTGCAGCAAAGCTTAGTCTTGAAGAACATCCTGCCGGTTCCCTTCCCCTTACCGCCCCCAGATAATGATCTTTCTTCTGCAGCACCATTTGAAGGAGGTGGAGTCCCAGAGCTTGTGCCTTGAACAAATTCCCCCTGATAACCACCACGGCCTCTGGATCCATTCCCTTGATAATCTCCGTGCATGTTTTTGGATTTCTTATGTGAGGGTTCACTGCCAGACCGGCTCTGCCTGCCCTCAAACCCCCCTACCCTGTAATCCATACCACCATTCCATCCACCTCCATCTGAAAGCCTATAACCCTGGGATGCTTCATCATATTCTTCCTCAGTTGCCCAAATTTCCTGCTCATTCACACCACCAACCCAATAACCATCTACTTCAATTCCAACTCCACTCATTCCCATCCCAATCTCAGCTGCTACAACACTTGTTTCCACCTCATATTCCATTGCACTCTGGTATTCTTAATCTCCACCAGCAAATCCCTTGTTTGATTTTGATCTGGTGAGACTCGGGACTCAAATGTAAACTCGCACTTATTTAGATGCCCGAGATCAGGGTGCTTGCAATTCTTTTATTGGGTTTTGACCATTTAAAGCTTGGGAATCAAAAGTTAACCCACCCTTTTAAAGACGCCCGAATTCATAGCACCTGCAATTGTAAAGCTCCGGGCTCGAATCCCATGCCTATTTAAGATGCCTGAGTTGAAAGATCGGTTGCAAAGGAATTCTTCAGCAAGGCCAGAGAGCGCAGTAACTTAGGTATAACACCTACTTGAAGGAGCAATCCCTCCAGCTCTGCAAAACGGAAATTCCCAATAGCCTCGACTCTGTGTATCCAACAAAAGGGGTTGTAGCATTACCCTACCCGACTAAGCAATCAAATTGTCTGTAAAATGCCTCAAACAAAAATTACTCAATCACGAACCCAAAAGACTTCCCCACAATTATCGACGACTAGAACACACCCATTAACTCAAATTAACCGTTCCTCAAAACAAATTGTTCAGATGCAAACAAACCTGTGAAAATTCTGATGCCCATAAAATCACCGAAGTTGTTAAAAGACTCAAACCCCTCAAAATGTTAACAAATAATAAGAATCTGCAAAATTACTTATTCAAATCACTCAGAATTATCAAAAACAATTCTGATTTCCCGATCAAACTGCAGGCCAAAACACCCCCAATGATGAACCCCCAAAAAACTGGCAAATCTATGGTTGCAACATGTTAAACAGTTCTTCTGATGTCAGATTCCAGATCAAAAATTGAAGAAATATTCTGGCTTCAGATCACTTGGAAAAAATTTAATGTTCCCTTATATAGATATCTAATGTGGTACATCCATTTTCTTGTGGGGATCATGTAATTGAATAAAAGAGGAAAATAAAAAACGCATTACCTCGTTGGCTGAAAATAAAACCTGCAGTGTTTCTCACGAGATATTTTCACAGTTGGTTTTAGAGAGATTAAGGGGATGGAATCCACAATGGAATAAAAGGGCCCGCCTGTAATAGAATAAGTTTCAAAAGATCAAAAGAATTTTATAGAGCAATAATATCATACTGTCGGTCTCAAAATTCACCATACGGCCTATAAAAAAATTATGATGCCTCTTGGGATGTCCAAGAATTGGTTTTATCCAGAGATGGGCTGCTATTTTTAGAGTAATCTATTTCTAGTTAGTCAAACTAAACTACATCTTAATTTTTTCCCAACTATTAATGGGCGATAGTATGTCCTCATTTGAATTTGAAAAATAAAACTTTAAATTAAAATAAAGGTTTTTAGTTCTTTGGTTTAACATAATTGTTTAATTATTAATGAAAAACAAAAGTTTAATTACAACAAGTATAGATATTTTTTTAGTATATTTATCTAAAAGAAGTCAAAGATGTGAAGTCTATATATCTAAGTTTTAGTTAGATGCATTTAAGACATGATATTAATTTAAAATATGCATTTTATTGTTATATATTACTTTTAATCATCTTCTAGTTATGATGATTACTAAAATATTAATTTTTTAATAAATGTCAGTATTCTTTCCATTAATTTGTTAATATTTATGTAAACTATTACACATATATAATTATTTATTCTATTGATAATGTTTATTTATTTTTACTTTATAAATATTTTATTTTTCAATAATAGTATAAACATTTTAATTTTATCTTGGAGTGTAGTGTTTTTTATATTAAAAGCAGCTAAGACTAGGGGGCTGACCCATTACATGACAGAAGGTAAGCACAAGACATGCAAACACTACCAGCACAAAACCATAACCAACACATAATCAAACAATACCCTTTTTAACATAAAAAACCAACCCACCCAACTAAACCAAAATGTAAACTTATAAAAGCTTCTACCAAAGCAGTTAATACCAACATAATCGGTAATCACATAGCAAAAACCGAAAATCATATACCAACTACTATCGTTAATTTTACCCAGCCTATTAAAACCACTACTGCTTAAATAACAACTACTACTATCATAGTCGATACTGTAAACAACACAAAACCATCAAGTATAAACCAGACCCTTAGGGGTCTTCAACAACAAGTTAAAGTTTAGCAACATAAAAAGAAACATAATAAAATCATTTGGGGTTGCTCCCCAAATTTGAATGTAGCTTAAACCAGTCATCAGCTAGGAATTGGAAGAGCTTCCCATTGTCCCTCTCCTTCGCAGAGCCCTTCATATTCTCGTGGTTTAGCAAGTGCAGAGTTGTCGTTGTCGAGTGCATAACCTTCACCCCAAAATCCACCAGAGTGGTAAAGCTCGAATTAAGCTCCATGATCGTACTCTTCAGCGCCTGGATTTCCACTTTCACCTATTACATCTCCACAGCGTAACAATCCTTCTTCATCTCCAAAACCTCAGCCTTATTTTCCCTTTTTTCCTTCCAAATCCCATTGTCAGCAGACATATTAGTCTCATTTCCCCAATCACCAAGAGGGGAAGTCGTCGTGAGCAGAGATCCCTCCATTTTAACCTCTGTCGCTTTCTTCACCGAAAAATCCACAAAGTTTAATTTAAAACTGGCTTAAACATGTGTAGAGTCCACAATTTTTTCACCTCCAGCCATAGTCGAGGGACTTTTTCCTTTACCAGTATCTGAACTATCCTCTTCCCTGGTATTCCTCTGTTGACCCTTCTTACTCTTTCCTTCAATTTTCACTTTTTCGTCTCTTCACTATCCCTGGACTCCAAATCTTCCTCCTCCTCCTCGAGATATCTCTTCCTAACCGATTTTTGTTTCATTCGGGAGTTTGAGGCGATTCTGTGGGACCTCCTACGACTTTCATTATCTTCCTCATTTGAATCCTCAATGTTGATTTGCTCCTCCTTTTTATTCTTAGCGAGACCCTAAAGGGTTTTTTTGAGTTTTTGCGCAGAAGAAGCAGGGGTCTTCGAGGAGGAGGCCAGAGAGGTAGGATTCCCCTCTTTCTAAGTGGGGGAATTAGCAGAGTCAGGAATGATACCCTGTAGAGAAAAATTTGGGGGGCATAAAGCCCGGTGGAAATTATAGAGGCAAAGGGTCAAACGCTGGTGAAAACTACAGTAATTTTTTCTAGCCTCCTTCACATGCACATCAATCACAGAAGACTCAAGGGAATGCAGAAGGAAGAAGGAAATAGAAATTTCCTCATGAAACTTAAAGTGGTTTAACAGAGGGAAATGATAATAATAGCAGGTTCCAAATCTTCTTTCAAGAGTTAGGTATTTAATGATGATCAGGCATACCTCATTCCAGGGCCCCGATAGCTCTTCGCGTTTAAATCCTCCATGAAAGTGGATAGTTTGCTCCATTTTCTTAAAGAACCGTTTCAGACTAGTTTCATCTTTGCACTTCATCACTTTTTTCCATTTTCTTCCTTCCATAGAAAGCCCTGTAGCCTGAGCTATAACCTCTTCATTGATTTCAAAGGTGATACCATTAATAGTGACCTTACGCTCTTCCCAAGTGTCCACCACTTGCATAGAAATATTTTCATCGCAACCTTCCATGGCTTCTATTACAGATACATCCCACCTTCCTTGAGATACATAACAGCACAAGGGTTCTTGAGAAACCCGTCCTCAATTTTCAAGGGCTCCACCCTAACCATGTCACTCCCCATTTCAGCGCTTAGATCAAAATTCGTCCCTCTCTTGATTACTCACAGACATCCCACTTTTGGTATTGCAACTGCACACTCTAAACCGCTTCAGACAACTCTCCAACCAACCCAAACTTCTGTTCTGGTAAATCTTGGTCTCCCAATTAGTGAAAATTAGAAGAAAACTCGCACCACCTCTCTCAAGGATGAAAAGGCGCCAGCTCGAGCAAAAAGTACTATTCACATGATAAATCACTTCAATAAATTTAGAAACACATTTTTTAGAATGATTACGACCCTCGAAATAAATATTAGCATTAAAGTTAGCAGTCACTTCACTTGACACGAAATCTTTGTTGATCCCCATGCTATCTTCTTGCTTAAGCTTAGTTGTACAACCACCATATCTAATAATAATAACACTTATAAGCATATAATTAATACGCATCATGCCTTTAACATCCCTTTTTTAAAAATTTGAATTTTGGTCAACTTCTGTCGTGGCAGTAGCCGCCCCACCCAGCCAATGATCCACGCAAAAATTGTACCTCATGAGAAGGAAAATATATTACATTCCCTCCCGATGAAGGATTGAATATGTGTTGTAAGGGAGCCCATGTTTCTCCAACACTTCTTCTCCTTTATGATAAGCCCTCTGGCCACCATAGTGTCCGCCACCGCATTACCTTCTCTGTAAATGTGCTACAATTCAAATTTGTCGAGCCTCGGGAGGAGGGCCCATATATCTTCTAATATACTCTGCATCATCCAGCTAGACTTGCACTTTCCCTTAACCATTTCAATCACATTTTTTTAATCTCCCTCAATAATAAGCCCCTTAATACCCACAAAGACCACTAGTTTCACTCCTTAGAGTAACGTCGAAATCTCAGCAACATTATTCGAGCCCTTGCCTAAATTGACCGCATGAGCCAAATGCATCTCACCTTTATGGTTTCTAATAACTCCTCCACCAACCGCCAAGCCATTGCAGGACGCCCCATCAAAATTAAGCTTAAGGAAAGGGTCGACCAGAGGGGTCGAGTGGGTATTTTTCCTTGCCAAAACCTTAGATTTATCAAAAGCAAAGAAAGAATTAGTGAAATTCCATGCCTTTGCCAACTTACAATCTTCCCTAAGAGGGGGGGAGGTAGGTAACTTCCATCTCCAAACTTCCAAATTTTCTGACAGTAGTTTGACAATTAACTTCACAATCCCATCGACAACACACTCCACTCCCCGGAACACTCTGTTGTTCCTCTATTTCTTGCAATGAGTTTTGTTAACTAGTTATTAAAAGAAACTCTATCAACCAATTACAATTAAGTATTTTTCATTTTTGAATTTTTGAATTTTTTTCTAAAGTATACATGTGAAATTTTCAAGTTACAAAATCATCAAAAATATTTTTCTTCATGGTGATTGGCTTGGGGTCTTATACACGGATTTCAAGGAAGCACTATGTCCATTGCAATTTTCGAGGCAACTTTTTAGGACACAATACCCCACATTTACGAAACTTACCATAACTCTATTGTTTAATTTACACTAGGTTGTTTTTCTTTTCACTTCATTCAATATATCAAACAAATGTTGATTGCAAAATCAAAATAATTATTATATTATAATTAAAATAATATATTATTATCCCATAAGTGTGCATTATACAAATTTTATATTAAATAATTATCCTTAAGAAAATATAGTAAATTTACTAAAATTATTATATAAACAATTATTCTAATTCAAATGATATTTTGTTTAGATAAAAAAAACTATAGTTTCACAAGATCTCTCTAATATTATTAAATTATTATCTTCTAATAAAATCTATTATACTTTATTAATTTATATTTAATATCATAACTATAATTAATTATTAGGCAAATACTGGCCACTATGTGGCACTTGTTTTGTATAATATCATGCATAATATGTATTTAGTAGATAAAGATAGATGAAAAAGATAGAATATTATGCATGATATGTATTTAAATAGATAAAGATAGACGAGAAGAGATAGAGGAACTATTAATTTGTTATTTTTTATGTAAACTACTAGTAATAATTATCTATAAGAAAGCATATATATAGACACTGTTTATTTTTATTTTTTACTTTGAAACTATTTTATTTTTCAATAATACTATAATAAATCTTAAGAAGTAAATAATTTAACTTTTACTTCAAGTGTTATGTTATATTGTATATGAATGTCATGCATGATATGTATTTCATAGATAAAATAGAGAAAAGATAGAAGAATTATATGATTATCAACTATAGTATGTATTTAAATAGATAAAGATATATGAGAAGAGATAGAAGAACTATTTATTTTATTATTTGTTTGATAATTATTTGACTTTAAACATTATTTGTTTTTGAAGAGCTATGTTTTTATATTAAAAGTAGCCAAAACAAGGGGGTTGGCCCATGAAAATAACAGGAGGCAAATAGCCAATCCCTTTCCTTAATATCAAAAATTCCACCCATCATCTAAGAGTCAGCAACATAACATTAAAAGAGTAAGTTTTAGAAATACTACTAATAGTAACAAAATAACTACTAGTAACAGCACCTGAATTACTACTAAAAGTTTAAAAGTATCTACGAAGCCATCATGGTTGTAAAGAAAGTTCTGCAACCAAGTATTAGAAAAAGTAGAGTGCCACACAGGGCAGAACCATATCAAAAGAACTCTAATGGTTCTCTTAAGGCAAAGCAGTAAAGAAAAGAATACAACCCACAACACGACCATTAATCTTCCTTTTTTATCGTTGAGTCCAGTCATCTGTCAAGAATCAGAATAAGTCCTTGTTCTAGTCACCTTCAACATCCTCGTTTTTCTTCTTCACCTGTTGCAGTAGACATAAAGTGGTAGCAGAGGAGTGCATAACTTTGATGGAAAACTTAGCCATCATGGTGAAGCTCTTATCAAGCATTAGCAACTTTTTTTTATCTTGTTTATTTCCTATGTGTTGGTCACACACCCCACACAAGAGTCGATCTTCTCCTTTCTATCCTCATCCATAGCACACTGGGAACCTTTAGTTTTCCTCCCCATATCTCCAACAACATGTTTTCCTTTGTCCTTAGTGCGAGAAGAGGAAGAGATAGTTACAGGAGAGGTACTTTTGTTACCCTTGTCATACATAGAAGCAGTAGGACCATCAATGTCATTTTTAAAGTTGGTCAAAACATGAGTAGAGATAATGTTGTTATTAGTCCCCTTCTTATTCATCCCAAAATTTTCACTGTCCTCCCAACTAGGATCCTCTATATCATCCTCAACATATATCTCCCTCATTGCTTTTTCCTTCTCTCGCGGTTTAGCAGTAATTCTATTAGATCTACGAGGTGTGTCACCAACCTCGACATCAGAGTCCACAAAGTAAACACTAAGATCCATTTAAGGTTTTTTAGCATCCACGGGAGGGGCCAAAAAGACACATTTATTTTTTCGACCAGTTTTTGGAGGGGTTTCTGATGGAGAGGCGCAGGGAGACTGATGAGGGGTGTTGGGGTTTTTAGAATTTTTTATGTTCTCCACCGGGGGTCCACATAAGGGCAAGGGGAGGTGGGGACACCCTGGATAGTGATAGCTCTAGGAGGGAACAACACCAAATGAAAGTTATAAAGTCTCAGCATGAGGCCTTGATGGAGAATGGTATAGTTTTTATTCTTGTTATGACATTCATGCACCTCCATGACAGTGGTTTCTAAAGAGTGCATAAGGTAAAAGGGTAGAGAAATTAGGTCCCATTGACAGAGATGGCTCAACAGGGGGAAGTGATAATAATTGTAAACCCAAAAATTCCCTTAAAGAGTAAAATATTTTATAATAACCATACACACCTGATCCTACGGCTTAGGAAGCTCCTCACAGTCGAATTCATCGCGTAATTTGATAGGTACTTCATTCTTTCTGAAGAATCTGTTCAAGATGGTTTCATTTAAAACTTTGCTCATTTTTTCCACTTCCTTCCCTTTGTGGTAAGCTCTATCACTTGCGCAATAACTTCCTCATTGATTTTGAAGGTGATACCCCTCATAGTGACCTTCATGTCAGTCCAGTTGTTCACAAATTGCATTGAGTAGTTATCATCAAAACTAGTTATAGCTTCCATATAGAGCACAACATTACCCTCATCCAGAATCATCCACACTTGAGGTTTTGTGTGAATGGTGTCCTCAATTTTGTCCGGCTCAACACACACCATATTTCCCCCATTTCAGAATTGGAATCTGAATTCTCCAGAGTGGTGATGTAAGAGTAAGACAAAGTAGGAAATCTAAGGAAGTTTCAAAGCTTACCCTTACAACTTTGAATAAAATTGTTAAAATGTAAAAAAAAACCACAAAAGGAGGTAATAATTATCTTCAATATCAATTCCCAAGGAAAGCACATGCCAGCAAGGAAACACGTGTGAGAGGTCACATTCTAGGCTATCTCCAATGTCAAGAAATATTTTTTGATGGAAATTTGTGGAGGTCGTGGTAGGGATATGAGTGCAACATTTATTGTGGCTCATCACTTTAAAATCCTTGAGATCACAAAGGATCTCGCAATCCTCATAATTCAAGGTAATCATACACGACCAATTTAAATTAAAATTAACCCAATGATGATTAGACCCTAACTTGTCTGTTATTCTAGAGAAAATCAAATTTCAATTTGAATTTAAATCAGGAGGAAATCCTACCTTAACCCATGCCTCCCAGAAGAGCCAACCAACCATCCAACCAACCAAGCATGAAATTATGAGTCATTGTTAATGTAAATTTTTCTCTCCCGATGAGGGATTTAGTAATGTCAGGAAGAGGAGCTAGGTGCCTCCAATAGCACATTCCCACCTTCCAAAAACCTTCAACAACCAAAGAGTCAGCCATGACATTCCCCTCCCAATAAATATATTCCTCCAACCTAGTTAGCAGCAGATAGACATCCTTGATAACATTGCTTATCCTACAGTTGGCTTCCATGCTTCCTTTCAAGGTTTCTATGAATAACTTTAAATCTCCCTCAATAATGAGACTCTTAGAGACAATAGAAAGAGAATACTTGAGGCCCCAAAGGAGAGCTAGATCCTCAACAACATTACTTGAAGCAGGCCTTAATTTCCTAGTGAAGGCTAGCACCACGTCGCGTCTCTCATCCCTAATAACTCCTCGCCCCGCAAACAAACCATTTCGGGCTGCACTGTCAAAATTTAATTTTAACCAAGAGGGGGGTGGAGCGTACCACTTGGTCCTCATCCTCACCATTTTCTTAGAGTTTTCAAATTTGTATAAGGAATCGAGTAAATTTCATTTCCTAGCCAACAGACAAATCCATGGTAGATTGGGGATTAACCAGGGTTTTCCATTTGCAAACTGAGATATTCTCCAACATTAAATTATCAATTATTCTAACCATAATATCAAATAAATTCTCCTGGCCTCTAAATATGTGGTTGTTCCTCTCTTTCCCGAGATTCCTGCAAATATGTGGAGGGATAAGTCTCCATAGATGTCTAATTAAGGGATAGAATGAGGGATACTGCCAATTATATATGAACTGTTGTAGATCCTCTAGGAAGATCCAGGTGATGCCAAATCTATCAAGAATCTTGAACCAAACTTCAGTTGCAAAGGGGCAGTGAATAAGCAAGTGAGAAATACTTTCCTTCTCCTACTTACACAGAACACACCAATTTACAAGCATAAAACCATTTCACTTAAGATTGTCAATGGTGAGGATTTTTCCATGAAGAGGCATCCATGAAAAGAAATCAATTTTTGGAGGAGTTAGGCATTCCAGAAAGGTCTCTAGCACTGTGAGTCATTAATAGAGCTTACAATGCGGCTATAAGCAAATTTCACGGAGAAAGAGCCAGAATGACATTTTTCCTAGGAAAACTTGTCCTCACATGGAAACCCAAGGATTTGAATATTTTCCAATAAGTCTTGAAGTTCCCCTATTTGAAGGGCCAGATGAGGGAGAAACCCAATACAATCGACCAACCTTTTCCAACTCCTTAAAGGCGATATATAGTCCATAAAATGGGATCCAAAGTGGTCCTTGAGAACCCTCATAAGAGAGCTAAAGGGTCCCAAGGCCAAAGTTTTCTCACCACACCATGTGTCTTCCCAAAATCTCATTATGTCCTCGTTGCCAACCTGCCACCTTAAACCATCCCTTAGCAAACTTTTTCATTTAACAAATGTTGTTCCATAATTTAGAAACTGTGGTGAGGTCACAGTCGTATAAGATATTAGAGAATGTCGAGTTGTTAAAATATTTAGCTTTCATAATATTGCTCCATCCAGCTGATTCCCTAGCTAGGAGCCATCCGATCTTGGTTAACAACTCTATGTTGAGGTCAGAGATACTTCTAACACCCAAAACCCCTACAACATTAGGCTTGCAAATGACCTCTTAACTGGCCAGAATGAATATATCTTTCTCCTCCAACCCAGACCATAGGAAGTTTCTTCAGATTTTCTCTAGTTTCTCAGTCATCACCCTAGAAATCTTAAACAGAGAGAGAAAATACACAGGGATACCCTAAAGAGAAGCTGACAATAATTGAAGCTTACCAACACTGGTGAGGACTTTACCTTTCCATCCAGCCAATTTCTTTTGTATTCTTTCCAATATTGAGTTCCAGAATTGCATGTTCAGTTCCTTGATAGTTAGTGGAAGACCGAGGTAATGTTGATCTACAAGTTTTATTGTCTGTTAGTATCACACACTTAGTCATAATCAAGACAAGTTGGTTGGTCATCACTCTGACCGAGCCATCTCACTAAGGCCGAGACCAATCAGTAGTTACTATCGAGCAAGACAGAGGTCGTCGAGTATTCAATAGTTGTCGAGAAGAATGATTGTCAAGTTACATAGAAGAGTTAGTGTCGAGTGACAACATATGGTTATGCCGAGCGAGATAATATTGATCGAGCACCAGAGTTTACTTATTCCCAATAAGACAATTTTTGTATATGTGTTTGGAATGGCTCAAACACCTAGGTCAACCATTTTGGTCAACTTCTATGAATCATTTAATGATTATTCACATATATTTAATGCATTAATTACGCATTATTTTTATGATCATGGTTCCCTATGAAAGCCATGCAACCAATCAAAATTAGGGATGCCTAAGCAAAAAAAGGTGATGAATCTAGATCGTTGATCTTGATATGGATATTTCATCACTAATCTATATATGGGATGCTTCAAACCCTAATCAAAGAGAGTGCAGAAGTGTATATGTTTGGATGTAGATGTGAAGAGCAGAGATTAGATGTATATGCATGTTGTGCATATCTGAAGCATTGACCAGGCATAGTGACCGAGCAGAGCAGTGAAGAGAAAAATAGGGATAAATCATATTAAGAGATCAATTAAGAGTTGGAAAGAGGAGATCTGTTATCATCATTTGTAGTGCAGACCAAAGTATCAGGTTCTGATACATTCTAGCAAGTCAATCAGGGTAAATCTCTTAGTAGAGTGGTACTAACAGGCCTTTGCAAATCTCTTAACTGAGTGCTTATTTAGTTGTCAATTTTAAATCCTTTAACAAGGTAGATTGTATAAGTCTATAACCTCTTAACAAGGTAGACTCCTCATAGGGTAGATCATCAGAAGTGATCAAACTTTGTAGCCCTAATAGGCACACTTTATTACTGTAGTAGTGAATATTTGTGGGTGTCATCCCCACCCCATTTTTACCTTCAATGGTTTCTGGGTTACCAAATCTTTGTGTTATGTGTTCATTATGGATATGATTAGATGTTAGATCTATTACAGCATTTCAACTTATGTTTATGAATACATGGTTGAATCAGTTTGTTTTAGAAGTGTAAAAGTTTTATAGATCTAATTCACCCNCCCCCCCCCCTCTCAGTTATTGTTTTCCCATATTAGACTTCAAACAATTGCTATCAGAGGATTGTTCTCTTAGAATAAGTCTAACCACTTGAGAGTTAAAATCTTGGAAATGGAGGTTTATAAGTTGGGAAAATTCATTGAGAATCAGAAGATTGATATTCAGTTGGCACTACAGTAGCTTGAGACAGCAAGAGAAGATTTAAGGAAATCCTTAAAAGATAGGAAATAATTGGTAACTCAGCTAAATGACACTTCATATAAAGATGAAGACACTGAAGGTCTATTTGACAATGAAGATTCCAAAGAAAGTAGTGCAGAAATTGCAAATTTATTGAAGAAGAACAACACACTGAAAGAACGAGTCAAAAGTCGGAAGATAGAACAAGAAACTCAATCAATAACATTATGTGAGGTGATTGATTAGAAGAAGAAAGTTGAGGAAGACAAGACAATGGCAGAAGAAGACAAGAGACATATGGATACCAGACTTGATGAAAGGATAAGTGATGTACAAAAGCTCACAAGCAATCAATTGCACATGGTCAACCAGCTGTTATTTGCAAATCAAGAGATAAATAGAAAGGACATTGAAATTACATATCTAAGATCTAAGAACACTCAACTAAAAAATGAGTTGAGATCTAAAAGAGAACTCATTAAAAGAATAAATAAACTGAATGAAGCCTTGGGATACTTTGAGAAACTGATGATATCACCAAGGAGGAATAGTGACACCTCTGGACTTGGACATACCGAGCACCAGTCTTTCACTAAAGAAGGAGAATCATCAAAGAGTGGAGAACTGAGAATTGAAAAGGTGAAGAACAAAAAACCTACATGTTATCATTGTGGGAAACCAGGTCACTGAACAAACATTTGTCGAAGCAAGAATGGTAATTCCAATCCTAAACCCAAATTTAATGGATATTGATTTAACTGTAAAAAGCATGGACATCAGGCACATGAATGCAAGTCAAAGACTAGAAATACACCTACTTCACCTATATTCCAAGGACATTGCTACAATTGCCATAAGTTTGGTCACGAAACCCAAGATTGCAGATCTAATGCAAAATCCAAATGGACATCCAAGAAAAAAGGCAATGCACGGAGGAAAGGTAACACATTCAAGTGGGATTACAATACAAGACATATTTGTCATTATTGTGGTGAATATGAACATATTGTAGAAAATTGTATAATAACACACTTTAGAGGTAAATCCAAGAGTTTGATGAATGGAAGTTTGGTATGTTATAGTTGTCACAAGATCGGTCATATCAAGAGAGACTGCAAGACCAGAACCTCGGCACCTACTATTGAGGAGATAAAGAATCAGATGAATCTGACATGGACAAAGAAAAAAGAAGCAAGCAGTAGTGGACCCAGTGAAGCCAAGATCACCCAATCCAATGGATCGGGTGATCACACTACTTCCAATTAAACTAAAAGGGTATATAAGGAACTTGTTAGAGATTTTTCTTGTAGAATCTCAATATAGAAATTATGCTTAACTCTTAGATTCAAAACTTATGATTCATACAATTAAAAGTCTAATTGATGAGGATTTATTCTCCTTCTTCTTTGACATCCTTAGACTAAGGCGGGTGTACCTTCTATAATTTACTGCTCCTTAGTAAACTTATTAATGGATCAAGGGTTTACACTGATTTGTCTTTGTTTTTCACTACAACAACTGATAACATATTCTACAAATGAATAGAACCAGTCTTATGCAGAGATTAATAAGCTAGACCATGAACTTGACAAGGGAAAATATCATTGACACAAGGATTCTAGTCCTTCTTCTATTCGAGTTCTAGACTCGGGCAGGCTGACCTAATGATTCTCTCTCCAAGGAATCAATAAAATGAACTGTATTATTAAATACAATTGATAAACATCTATGTTCTTAATAAAAAAATATAAAGGATTGTTTAATTTTAAGTTTGATGGTGATAACTACTAATCAAAATCTAGACTAGTGCCTAATCCAGGTCAAAGAGTTAATTGAAACATTCACAGAAATCTCTTAACAGAAACACACATGAAACTCATATGAGATGCCTTACAAACAACCTTCGCATTCCCACACCCATGTATCAAATTATTACACTAATATCTATCCCTCTGAAACTATTTATAAGATTTACTCCTTCCTTGAAAGAAACTCATAAATAATCTCGTAGTTACCTTGTAACCGATATATTTAAACTGCCTTATAGTTTAAACATACAAGAACATAAACACAAATACAAGAATACATCATTGATGTGAAACAAGAACCTCCATTTGTATTTTATTAAAATATTCCTTCTTCAGTACATTCAAAATAACAAAAAGGCTTGAAACTTAGACAAAATTCATAAATCTTCCTCATAGTTGTGAATTCACCATCCTTCATAATATGTTACAACTTTCTATTTATAGAGAGCACTAGCCATCTTGGAATCCTTAAAGAGAAAGGATGCAACAAGCTTCGGATGGCTAGGCAAAACCTAAAAGTGCTAAAAGATTCAAAAAAAATAGTTACACTTTCAATCAGTGGGAGAGAAACACTTGAGTAGCTGATTTGAAATCATTCCAAATCCTTGGCAGTTGGAACCTTTGTCCGCATATATTATGGGTAACCTCTTGAATTTATTGTGAGACCTAGTGACCGCTAATACAGAATAACTTACACTAGTCTTGATGATGATTACCCTCCCTGTGCTCATTGATCAGGTGCCAAGTGTCACTTTACTCTTCATCTATCACGTCCAGGTCAATTGTTGTTGGTTTCTTCTTCTTTGGCTTGGTGATAGTGTACCAAAGTGTAACTTCATCCTCTGAAGGCCAATTGAAACCTTGTAAGCTCTACAACTACTTTACCTGCCTCTCCCACCTGGCATGAGTGATATCCTTAACATCTACAACAAACTTTACAAAGTTTGTTTATGCTTTGAAGGCTTCATCCAAGGATTTATTGAACTTGTCCATGTATAGGATACTGTCATCTATCAGGAATGCCTCTTTCTTAGGCAGCAGAGTATCAAACTTATTCCTCCATTCCTGAACAAACTTTATCTTAGCATCTTCTCCTTTGATTGGAGGGATAAACCTACTAAAATCAGGGCCAAACATGTTGACCCTTTCCTGAATATGATTAGCTTTGCCTTTGAAGAAAGAAAATTATGTGCCAATCTGCTCAATCATTTCCCCACTTGAAAAAATATCTTTGGAAGATCTTTCCTATGTGGCTGTAATGCCTCTAGTCTTTCAAATAGGGACCCCCTGCTTGACCATGTGCCAAAACATGGGTCCAAATTTGCCATGTGGACCTTTACCTCTGTTTCTAAGTTAGGAAATCTATTGTAGGCCTTGTGTACTAGGTCCACCTTTCCTTTAGGTCATCTACCCCATGCTGCAAGATATTCATCAATGCAGCTACAGCTACATCATTCTTGTCTTGGTCTAGCTGCTATGTTCCTTGTGGGAAATCTTGAGTAGTTTTTGTCTGAACAGATGGAACTTCCTTGGCTGGAGTGGGGAAAGCTTTAGGAGCCTCTTCTAATTTCTTTTTCAATACTTCCACTTGCCCCTATAATGACTTGATTTGTATCAAGCATATTTATCTGTTAGAGTAATTATCTATTTACACTTATTAATTAGATCACTTTGATTTAATTAATTAAGTTGTTTATTACTCTAGTTTACTTAAGCTATCTCGTAGGTGCATTATAATTAATATTTATATTAATTATTAATGTGCAACCTAGCTTTTCCTATTTTAAGGTTTCGTTCACCTTTATAGGTTGAACTTTGTAGTTTCTTTTTCATTAATTCATATTATAATTTCGCTCTCACTTTCTGAGCAACTTTTGAGTTCTTCTCTTTCCCTCTTTCTACTTCTCTTCTGTAACAGGTTCTCGCATGCAGGTGTTCTTCAAATTCTATGGATTTGTCTCTCAAATCCTACATGGTATCAAAGCTTCCCTGCTGCTACCTGGTCTAAAGGTTTTGAAGTCATCATTCGAAGAAGAAAACCACAGCTTCTCTAGGGTTTTTTCTTCAATCTAGAGGAGGCACTTTTGTCTGGAGTATTTTGAGCAAAAATAGACAATGTCATTGCGCTTAGAGGGCCCAAGAGATCAAATTTTCATATAAATTTGGCCATATTTGGCCACCGTAGCTTCTGGGAAAAAAATTTGCCCCTCAGGCCGAACGACACGCTTCCCGAGAAAAAAATTTAAAAAAAAATTTAAAAGGACCCTTTTAGGGAACCTTTGGGGTGCAGCCGGTCACAGCATTGTCACACCACTGTCGTGCCACCCCGGTGCCACCCCAGCTCGGCCCCCGCCGGCAGCGCCACCCGCAGGCCACTCGGGTGCCACCCCGCCACCGCGCCACCCAGGAGCCGCCAGAGCGCCGCCGCCGCCTGGAGCACTACTCTCGCACCACCGCTGGCCAGCTCCCTGGTGACATCATCATTTTGGGGAGTGATGTCACTTTGTCGGTGACTGTTTCAAATTTTCTGGCGAACAGGTTGTGACGGTCGTTTGACCGTCAAATTTTTTCCCATCTCTGGTTTTTTCCAGAAAGGTATTTTTTGGAGGCATAGTTGGTTTTTTGGTCATAACTTGTGCATACAGTGTCTATTTTTAGAAAACAAAATATCATCAAAAAGGTGTTTTTGATCCGGACGTAATGGTGCTGGTCTTGATTGTTGATTCGGCCATTTGATCCCTCATTTTTGGTGTCAAAGTAGCGGCTTCCTTTTCCTCCATCTCTGCATCTGGTTACATGTTTTCTTCTCATTTTTGTGCTTTATATTATTGTCTTTTGCTATACGGGAGGATAGAATTATACATTGTGGGGGGTGCATTTGATTTTTGTACTTTAATTTAGAAATGACCCTTCTACTTCTGTCTACTTCTTCTCTCAATGTCGGACCCCTCTATGGCCCGACTGACACCTCACAATTATCACACCTAGAAAGCACACATAAATAGGCTTCTCATGTCACGTGGCTTATGGTCATGTCTGGATGAGAACCACCCTATTCTTCAGTGTCTGTTTGAGGTCCTTCAGCATAGAAACAAAATGGATGAAGCCATGGGTTTGATTGCACTACACATTTCAGACAGCCTCTTGTTTCATCTAGATGGTTTGACCACTCCTCGCACATATTGGGGAAAGTTTGCATATCTATTTAGCATAGTGAATGCATTCAGGGCACTTCATCTTGATGTAGAGTTGACATCCTTGTCTCCTGATAGTTTTTCTACCATTGAGGACTTCTTGATGAAGTTCAATGCTCTCCGATCACTTTTACAGGGATGTGGGAAGACCAAATCAGATGATGAGTGTATCTTTCTAATACTCTCAAAGCTTCGTGGAGAGTTCTAGATTTTCTCCTCCACTTTCTATTCCACTATGGATGCCTTGGGTCCTAGACACAATATGCCTTCATTTGTGGCCTTCTGTGATCGGTTGACTCAAGAGCAGTCAAAGATTCAACAGTTGAATGATGCTTCAGGTTCTATGAGCCATGCCTTGGTTTCTCACACATCTCCAAGGAAACCAGAGCAAAAACAGGTATCATCATCCACAAAATCTTGGAAGGATTCTCCCTCTCAGCATTCCTTTGGCCCACCTCCTTCACCTAAGGGGAAATCAAAGACAGACAAACCCAAGTGTACTTATTGCAATAAGTTCAATCATGATGAGTCTCAGTGCTTTTAGAAGAAATTCGATGGATATGCCCAGCAAATTGCCAATTTGACAGCTCTTCTTCATAAGAGTAACATTGATACTCCTTCTTCCTCTTCTCGCTGGTCTGCTTCATCATCATCTCAGGTAGATGGGTCAGACAACTAAAAGGGTCATGCCTTATGTGCATCTTCTATAGCTCCTTCTTCTAGGTGGTTGTTGGATTCCGGTGCTTCACATCATATGGCATCTTCTCAGAGTTCCTTCTCATCCTTTGCGGCCTCTCCTACCCCACACATCTTGATGGGGAATGACAGTGTTATGCCTGTGTGTGGTCAGGGTTTTATTGACATTGATGGTGGTGCATTATGTGATGTACTATGTGTTCCATCCTTGTCATTGAACCTTCTCTCCATTTATCATATTACTCACAGTGGGACAGAGAAGATAGTTGAGTTCACTATAGATTCTGTACACATCCGTGATAGTGCGACTGGCCACATTGTTGCTACCGGGATAGTTGATCATGCCACCCGCCTGTACTCCTTCTCCCATTTTGGTCCACCAGCTCATGTATCAGAGAATATCTCTCCTACTTCACGAGTGCCTAGTAAGAAGAAGTCGGGTCACTTGAACTTTTGTGTTGCTCCTGAGATCAATGTTGTGGGTTCTCCACCTCCTCCTCCTGTTGTGCCTGCCTTTGTTCAGCATGATTCCTCTTCAGCAGTCCCTGTTATGGTCACTCCCTGCATCGATCCTTCCCCTCTAGTTGTTGAGGGCATATTTGAGGACATTCATCTCCTCCTAGCTGACAGATGCAGCCCTTCTATTGGCCCGCCTTCATTGGGGATTCCATTCCAGGAGTCTCATTCATTCTCCTTTGAGCACCAGCTTGGTCTTCCAGTTTCACCTCTCATTCAGGGGTTTCCTTGTTACTCTGTACCTCTGTTTCTTCCACATTGGAGTTCCATTGGTTTGATCATTCCTACAGGGGTTCCATTATTCTGGGGGGATTTGGTGTCTCATCCCTCTCTCATGGGGGGTTTGATTGTACTTATGGTTTTGAGAGAGTCTCTTGAGCCATTCTTTTCTGCATTTTCTTCTCTCTTCTTGTAGTAGGGTTTTTCCCATGTGGTTTTCTCTATTTCTCCACTTTAAAGAGATTTGGTTGTGCTTGGGTACCTGATCAGGCCTTGTTGTTGGGACCCTCTTTTCTTGCTTTCATAGTTGTGCTAGGTTAGCTTACCTCCTAAGCTTCACTTAAGGGGGGGTGTTAGAGCAATTATCTATTTACACTTATTAATTAGATCACTTTGATTTAATTAATTAAGTTGTTTATTACTCTAGTTTACTTAAGCTATCTCTTAGGTGCATTATAATTAATATTTATATTAATTATTAATGTGC